>BHFT01014169.1:0-91205 GCA_004320025.1 Laticauda laticaudata
GCTGACCTGATGTTCCCCTTGGGCTTTTCCTGTTTTTTTTGTGACACTACTGCCTTCGTGAAATTCCCTTTCCACAATTGTCTGTAGTTCACTGGATGTTCTAATGTAGATTTCAGTTATGTATCTTGAACGAGAATTCAGGTGAAAGTATATCTTCAGGATAACAAGAAAAAGAAACGTGATAATGCACATGAAAATCTTATTTTAAACAAGGTTGAAATTGGGGTTAGATTTCTTTATAAAGGTAGAATTTAGGACATTTACCAACAAATGATACCAGGGAATATCTACTGTACATTTCCTTCTGTTTGTCCAGCTATCCATCCATTTAATTAATTAACCATCTTCTCCTAATAAACAGTTTGTGCAGTTTAATACAATATTTTGAGTGAATTGTTACAATTCCCATTCCTACATTTCCTATCCTCATTTCATGTGTGTGTGTTTTGTGTATACACAGAGAGGGGAGACAGAGGGGTGGAGGAAGGGAGAGAGAGAGAGAAAGAGAGAGAGTGACAGAGAGACAGAGACAGAATGAGAACACATTACACCTAGAAATGGAGTCTTTTTATAAATACATTTCATAATAGAGAGCCGAAACACAGGTTTAAAAATGTTTTTAAAAGGATCCTATTCATGACAGATGAACATTTGCAATGAGTTTAGCTGCTCCACTGATAGAGTTTAAACAATTGGATGAGTTTGAATAAAATATCTTGTCTACATAAAGTTGGAATTTTTAAGGTAAAAAGGTCATCCAATAAGAAAAAAAACCTAGTTTTTATGTGTCTATTTTGAGTAATTAACTAATGGAAATAAGGAGGTTATTGGAAGTGTATAGGACTTTTGCCACCTGTAATACCATCAGGGTTGAAATTAAAATGTAGCAAAAAAAAGCTGCAGATTTATTGTCATTTCCTAAAGACTAATTTATTATCCATGTTGATTTAAACACATTTAATCATCAAATGCTAGCCTTTGCAGACAACAATCATGGTACTGACTAAAATGGAAAAGATTTATTTTCCACAGTTGTCAAAAAGATCCTTGTCTCTTGTACAAATGTGTGACTGATATAAAAAGACAAAAAAGTTTAATTTATTTGTGGAAATTTTCACTTACTGTTCTTTGAAGTATGCTAATTTGTTGTTCTTTCAAAGATGTTGACCATGGTTTGCACAAGATGCCTATCCTCTCTTATCCCAGAGCTCAAAACTTAACAGAGACCCCTGGGTCATGAAGAATAATTGTCTGGAGCCTTTGTGGAAAGATCTCAAGCCCTCTCCTTTCCTGGAAAGGAATTTATTTATCTGGCTGTGGTCATGGGCCTGTTTTTTGCAAAGTCATCTTCAGTCTGCCATTTTATCATTCAGAAAAACTGTGTCTCAAAGATGCCATGGAAGACGAACACATTTGTCCTGAAATTCAGAACAAACTCATAATTGAATTGAAACCCTGAAGCCCAGCCAGTGGTAGTATTCTCCTGGTTTGGCCCAGTACACATGAACCGATCGTAAAAAATGGTACCGGTTCAGCCAAACCAGTATTTCCAATGATCAGCTATGCCGCTGTGCCGAAATCATCAGATTTCTTGCTTTCTGGCTCATCTAAATCACACAGCACAGCTGATCCCCCCCACCCTCACTGTTGTACTTACCTCACCAGGAGGCTTCCCTGAGACCCAGTAGGCAAAAACAGGACATGGAGAGGGTGCCGCGAAAAGGGGAAAAAAACAACACATAGCCATGCCCACCATGGAACCGATAGTAAAAAAAATTGAATCTCACCACTGAGCCCATCTCTTTATGGACTTTTGCTGACATTAGGACTGAAATGACAAGGTTTTATGCATTTGTTTATAGATAAGAGATGGGGGGTTGGGAAGAAGAGAAAATTTGTAGTATCTGAAGGGGACATGACAAGCTACTAAAATTTTTTATACTTATGAAGTGTAAAGTTCTTTATATATTTATTTTCTTTTTCTTTACTATATCCTTTTTTTCTTTCTTTTCTATTTTTCAATTTCCTTTCTTTTCTATACCTTCTATTTTTTATTTTTATTCTTTTATTAGTTAGTTTGCATTAGTTTGTTATTGTTGCTATTGTAGTCTTTAATAAAATTACTATTTAAAAAAATGGAAATTGGCTGCATTTGAGAAAGAGAGTGTTCTAGTCCATGCTATTTTATTTACCATCCTGTTTAAATGATCTTTTAAAATTGTTTGAAAGGCCAATAAATTCTATAATCTTTGAATCTTTTAAGAACTTATTTTTATTGCATAATAAGAACAGTTTTGACAGGGTTTGGGGTTTAACATTTTGTGTTACTATTCCATTGATTTTCACTGTCTAACTTAGTTTTTATGTCAACATCACTGTTTTGATTTTGCTTGCTATATGTCAGCTACATTATAACAAGAAAGTCACTTTGGATTTGTTTTTACTAAATGTTTTAATACCCCAATTTGATTACTAGTAGCATTACTATATATTTACAGTATATTTCCCTAAGCACATTACCATTTTGCTTCAGTTGCAATGCTTCCACCTGAGAGGTGGGTGAATTTCAAATGTCCTAGTTTGGAAACACTGACTGGGGCGTTTCAGATGCAATATCGATTATAGAATGAATGAGCTGGAAGGGACCTTGGAGGCCTTCTAGTCTAGTCCCTGGTCAAGCAGCAGGACCTATACTATTTCAGATAAGTGAGTGTCGAGGCTCTTCTTAGAAACTTCTAGTGATGGAGTGCCCACGATTTCTGGAGGCAAACTGTTCCACTGGTTAATTGTTCTCACTGTTAGGAAGTTTCTCCTTAATTTCAGGTTGCTTCCCTGATTAGTTTCCAACTGTCGTTTCTAGTCCTGTCCTCTGGTGCTTTGGAGAAAAAAATTGACCCCCTCTTCTTTGCAGCAGTCCCTCAAATACTGAAATATTGCTATCATGTCACCTCTTACTATTCTGTTCTTTAGACCAGCCAAGCCCAAATCCTGCAGCCGTTCTTCATGCTTTAGTTTCCAGGCCTTTGATCATCTTAGTTGCTTTTCACAACTTTTTCAAAAGTCTCAACATTTTTTTGCAGTGTGATGACCAAAATTGGTTTCAATATTCTAGGTTTGGTCTTACTAGGTTTTTATAAAGTGGTAGTAATACTTCATGTGATCTCGTTTTTATGTCTCTGTTTATACAACCCAGGATTGTATCAGCTTTTTTGGCAGTAACTGTACATTGCTGGCTTATATTCAAATGATCATTCACTAGGACTCCAAGGTCCCTCTCACAGTTACTATTTTTTGTAAAGTGTAAAACTTTGCTCTTCTCCAAATTGCAATTAATTTTGTTGGATAGGGCCCATTGTTTGTCAAGATCTTTTTTGGATCTTGAGCCTGTCTTCAGGGGTGTTGGCTATTCCTGCCAGTTTATTGGCAAATGATGGCATGAACCAATGCAAATTATGGCAGGTCCTCAACACAATTGTCTTTTACTTATATATAGTTCCTGTGATAGAATCCAGTTCCTGGTCTTCTGTTTAAATAGAGCTGGTTTCAAGATTTTGGATAGTTTGTAGATGCTTGTCTCTTTTGGGTGGTTTTTTAAAATAATTGTCACAGGATTATTTATACATTGAATAAACACTGAGTAAAGTACCACAGAAGTTTTATTTCACTTCACAAATGTTAATTAAAGAAACAAAGAGTTTTGATTTTTTACCTCACACAGTGCTTTAATGGCAAAGCTTTGCAATTTCATCCCACAATGAGTTGGGTTATAAATATTTGCCATTTATCTCCCATAAACTAGTTTATGATCTCTGGTGAACTCAGAAGCCTCTGAGAATTATAATCCTCAGAGAACTTTATATTGGATACCTTAATTGGAAACTCTTGCTTCGGGTTAAATTAACATAAAACCACCTCCATTTCCTCTTTTCTCTTCTTGCCTTCCTCCTGCTCATTCTTCCTCTTTTCTCTGTAACTAAGATGGTAAATTCTGGGGATGAACAAGGAAGAAGGAAATTGACAGAATAGGGTGGAAGAAAATCCATTTTGGCTTAATTTAGCCAATAAATAACAGGTTATTCAAAGGGTAAATAGTTTTTCAAAGCTCTTTTTTACATCAGATTCCTATTCTAATTAGTTTAATTTCAATATCTAAAGAGGTGCAGACTTTTTTTTTAAACGTTCATATATTTGCAACACATATTCAAACTAACAGTTACAATCCAGAAATGTAAGATTTTGAAAGTGGCCAATGGATGTGGTTATCAGGGGTGGGATTCTACCAGTTCACACCTATTCTCTAGAACCGGTTGTTAACAATTTAAGCAGTTCAAAGAACCGGTTGTTAGAAGAAATTACTGGCCTAATCCTGTAAGGAAGGCAGGAAGGAAACATTCTGTGTTGCTAACAGAAACTGCCTCTCTGTTAAAGCCCATGTCACACTGGCCAACGGATGCAAAAAGGAACACAGCGGACGAGCAAAATGTTCCATCATTTTATCCGCTCTTAAAAGGGCAAAATTTGGCATAACCGGAGCGGATAACACGGACGCGGGGAGGAAGCAGGGCGGATGCAAAAGCGGATGCGGAATGGAAGCCCAGCGGATGGAAGTGGATGGGAGCAGATGGAGCAACCTCAAGGCTTCCGGGGGGCCTCAGCGAAGCAGATGCAGAATGGATACAGCAGATGCAGAATGGATGCCGAGCGGATGAAGCGTATGCACAGCGGATGCACAGGCGGATAAAGCGGATGCACAGCGGAAGCCTAGCGGATGCACAGCGGAAGCGGAAGAGGTGCCCGAACGTTAATTGCGCATGCGGGGGGGGAAGCATTGCGTAAGCCCCCTGGATATAAAGGGAAGCAGCTCGCACGGGGGCAGCATTCCGAGGAAAGACCTGCTGCTGGACACTTCGAGTTCCTTGCCTGCCCTGCCTTGCATGCCTGCCTGCCAGCCTTGTGCCAGCCTGCCTTCCATCCAGCCTTGTGCCTGCCTGCCTGCCTGCCTTCCTGCCAGACACTTGCTGCCAGCCTTCCTGCCAGCTTCCTGCCAGCTACCTGCCAGGCTTCCTGCCAGCCTTGGTCCCTGCCTGCCAGCTCTTCGTGCCTGGCTTCCTGCCAGCCTTCTTGCCAGCCTTCCTGCCAGGCTTTGGTGCCTGCCAGCCTCCCAGCCAGCCAGCAACCCCATAACCATGGGGAGGAAGCGAAAGCATCAGCAGCCTGCCACCATCCCTGGCAAGAGGGACAGGGCCAACCTCCCGCCCCCTGCCCCTGACTCTGCTTCTGCTGGGGCTTCTGCTGAAGCTGCTCCTGGCAGTGGTGCTTCTTCTAGTGCTGGTGCTTCTGCTGGTGCTTACTCTGTTGAAGCTTCTCCTGGTCCTGCTGGTCCTGCTCTTCCTGCTCATGCTCCTGGACTTGCTCGTCCTGCTCGAGATTCCTGGTCCTGCTCGTGCTCCTGGACTTGCTGGCCCTGCTGGTGCTTACTCTACTGCTGCTGATCTTGGTCCTGCTGGTCCTGCTGCTGCTGATCCTGCTGCCACGCTGCTGCTTGATGATGATCCTGCTGCTGCTGCTGCTGATTATGATCCTGCTGGTGAGGATGATGATGATGAATGATGATGATGATTCTTCTAGTGCTGGTGCTGCTGGTGGTGGGTGTGGAGGAGCAGCCCCTACTACCTGGGAAGCCCTCTGATGAGGGCCCATCTGGTCCAGCCAAAGGGAGGCAGAGGCATATGCGACAACGGAAGAGGAGGCAATACTATATTGAGGAGGTGCACAAGGATGAGGTGCTGGAGTGGCTGAGAAGAAATGACTATCTGTGGCGGAAGGGACACGGCTGTACCAGGACACCAAGCGGAAGCAGGCTTCTTGGAGAGAGAGGCAGAGAGTATGGGTTACACTTCGAGGTGCTCCTCGGCTGGTGGAAACATATGCACACCTGGTACGGGAAGCTGCACCTCAAGAAATCTGGCCAGGCCACTGTGAAGCTGACAGACAGAGAGGACCTACGTCATGGCCAGTGCAGCTTCCTGGAGGTGAGGTCCGCCACCGAGGAGCACCAGCAGCCCCTTCTCATGACCCTCTCTCTCCGGCAGCCTGCTGAGAGCCAGTCCTCTTCTGGCAGAGAAGTCAGTCCCTGTCTCCAGGCAGGTTTCTGTGGAGCGTTGCCATGGCGGAGAACCCGCGGACAGGTGTGGTAAGCATGGTGGAGTGCGTCGGCGGACTTCCTGGTGCAGTGGGAGAATGGAGACATCGAGTCCACCACAGTCCTAGCCGCATCCACCCCCCTAGCTCCTCCTCCGCAGAAGGCAGAGAGTCAGAACAGCAGGAGGGGCAGAGCCACACTGTCTGGCTGGAGATCAGGGACACCATCTGCACCAGCATAGATCTCCTCTCTCAGCTGGTCCACCACCGACTCCTCCTCCTCCAACCGCAAGCCCTTTCCTCACCTATGTCAACCAGACCCTCAAGGAAATGGCAGATCAACAGTACCAGCTGGTGAAGGACGGGATCACGGAGCTGCTTCACAACCCTCCAGACCCAGAGGAACCTGCTCCCACCCAGTCCAGCGTCTGCTCCTCCACCCCAGGTGATTGTCCCTCCCATTCCAAGGTTCCCCACAGGCCCTCACCCACCAGGGCTACGGCTACCAGGAGGTTCAGCAGCACAGGCAGCAGCCCTTCCCAGTCCAGGCCACAGTCATCGGGCGACACCGTTGCCAACCTGTTCCACTGATGCCACTGATGCCACCCACAAACAATGATGCCACCAATGACAGCAAATGCCACCCACGCCAATGATGCCACCCACACAGTCCTCACCCAGCTGCCAGAGCAGACAGCCCCACTACACTACTCCTTTCTCCACCCACAGCCAAGCCTGGCCTCAGTACATCTGTCATCAGTACTGGGCTGACACCCCATGGCATGGAGGAAGGCCACTCAGCATCAGGGGCTGAGCCAGCTGTCCGACACCTTCCTCAACACACCATCCCCTGTTGTCCTCTTGGGCCAGGCACTCCAGCACCACCCACCACCACAGCACCTGGACCCTTCACCCCTGAGACTGGGCACACCTCCGAGTGACCAAGAAGAGTGCCAGAGACCAGGTAGGTGGCACCTGTGGACTTTATTTGGACACTTTGACTTGGGTCATTTTTTTTTTTAGAGCTTGTTGTTAATAAAGTTTATCTTTGATTCCACACACTTGCTTCATTTCTTTTTTTAATAAAGTCTTGGTGGAAACTTTTAGAAATGGTTTAAGCCTTTGCATGCTTGTGGATAGTAAGATAGCAATGGGGTGGGCAGGGATACCTGTGGATATGAGCAGCGATACCTTTGGGATGGTTAATAGCTGTGGGATGGGCAGGGATACCTTTGGAATGGGTAATAGCTGTGGAATGCGGCAGGGATACCTTTGGGATGGGTTAAGATAGTTGTGGATAGAATAAACTCCAGTGCAAGCATAGTGGGACTGTATGGTCTACCCTCCCAGGTGCCACACCTTTGGCCCTTCATTATCAGTAACAATGTAAGCATTCATCCACCCATGTCAACATGAACACAACTCTTTATTAAATGCCCTGTTCATTGTAGGCCCACCCAACATACATGGCCCAATCTCATCAGTGTGATGAGACAGTCTGAAGGAAGCATCCATTAATCATCCAATATCCTGTCTTGCCACTCCACTGCTCCAGCTGGGGAGTTGAACCAGTGTCTCAGGAGGTTGTGCTGCTTCTTCCCTTCACGTGAGGCTCTCTTGGGGCCTTGCACATCCTCAGTGTCTATCAGGTTTCGCCCTTGCCTCCATTCCCCAGCTCCATGTCCCCATTGCCTTGCTGGAGGTCCCACGAGCCTGTTCTGCAAGACTGGTGGTAGCGGGTGCACATGAGATTGTGCAGGATGCAGCAAAGCTTCCACGATGTTCCTCACAGTCTCTGGCCGATGCTGCATGGTGGTGAGAAGTACCTGGAACCTGTTGGCCAGGATGCCAAAGGCATTCTCCACCACCCGCCTTGCCCTGGACAGTCTGTAGTTGAAGATCCTCTCTTCACAGAAAGGAGTCTGGAAGTGTAGGGCTTCATGAGGTAGGTTCTGAGGGAGAAGGCGTCATCCCCCACGATGAAGTAGGGCCATCTTGTGTCGTTGGGCAGGGGGTCTGGATCTGGAAGCCCACGATGAGGTTGCCTTCCAGCTCCTCGTTGAGGGTGACTGGCATTTGTATACCTGGGCATCTGAAGCTGAGCCGTAGCCTGAAGCATCGATGTACATGAATTTGTAGTCAGCATCGACCATGGCGAAGAGGACGATGCTGAAGAAGCCCTTGTAGTTGAAATAATGGACCCCGACTTGGCTGGAGCTTTGCAGGCCACGTGCTTGCCATTGATGACTCCAATGTGGTGTGTGGGAAGTTCCACCTCTGATACCACTGCTCTGCAAACTTTCTTCCATCCTTCTTCAGTGGAGGGGCACTGGAGGAGCTCCTCCTTGTATTCTTCGATGATGGCTACACCACTTTTCTGACCACAATGCTGATGGTGTTGTGTGGCTGCATGCTTTTGTAGGTGGTCCCTGAGGCCAGGTGGCGCAGAGTGAGTGCCACCTTGAGCCCAGGTTCCAGACTGGGCCGGAAGTTGGTGTTTGCCTTGGTCAACCTGGGTGTCAGCCGCTGCACAACTTCATCAAACATGGCGGAGGCATCCTCATGAAGTTCTGGAACGCCGAGTGTCTTTGTTCCTGAGCTCCACCATCAGCTTGTTGTACAAGTCCGTACTCTGCTCTTCTCCTGATCCATTTTCGGACCCAGACGCTTCTTGGCCGCCTCTTTTTCTTCCCGTAGTAGAGCTCACAGAGCCTGTAGATGGCTTCGTACTGTTGCAGAAGGATGTTGGCTGCCAAAAGAGACTGTGGTACGATCCACGATGGACATGACTGGATGCTGTGGAAGAGGAAGAGTCAGATGAAGGCTGCAGAGGTCTGCACAGGGGCTGCTGGTCTGAAAGTGAGATGCAGATGAGTTGCTCCCCCTTTTTATAGGCAGTATAGGTGTCCCTTTGCATCCTCTAGGCATCCTCTAGGCATCCTCTAGACATCCTTATATATCCGAGATAGGTCCCCTCTGCGAACATTTTTTCTGCTTTAAACGCTTTGTTTCTGTGCTGCATCTGTTCTGCATCCGTTCTGCATCTGTTCCGCTTCCGTTCCGCTTCCTCCCTGTCCTCCGGGCCGGATGCGAGTTGCGCGGATGCACAGCGGATGCCAAGCGGATATAGCGATGCGTAACGGATGAATAACGGATGCATAGCGGATGCGTAGCCGATGCAGAACAGATGAACTGGATACATTTTCCACACAAAAGTTTTAGGCAGCCCAAAACTTTTGGAACGGATGAAACGTCAATAAACGGATGCTGGATGGATAGAGAGGAAGCAAAATGTGAGGCTTGTGAGTACATCGCAATTTTCGAACGGATGGCAAGGTTTTTTGTCCGTTTTACATCCTCTTTGCATCCGTTGGTTCACTGTGACATGGACTTAACCCTTATTACATTCTTGGCAGGACTAGACTTCCTGTCTTGGAACTTCTCTGGAGTTTTTTTCCCCTCCTCTGCTGGTACTTTGCTTGTGTGGAGTGACCATTCAAAATTACAATGGCACTAAAAAAGTGACTTATGACCATTTTTAAAACTTATGACTGTTGCAGCATCCCCACAATCATGAGAGGCCAGGCGAGGAGATATGTGCCTCGATGTGAGTGATATTGAGTTGGCCATACCCAGCCAATAATATGATCACCAAGCCACGTCCACACAGTCACATGACCACCAAGCCAGGCCCACCACCAAAGCCATACCCACAGAACTTGTTAAAAATTTTGAATCCCACCCCTGGTGGTTCTAATACATCTTCTGATCACTCTTTATATGCAAATTTGCAGGAGCCAAAGTATTTGCTGAAGCCAAAGTAAAACTTATTGTGCAATGGTGAAAACCCAGCAATATACATAGTATGTTATATGAAAGAGAACATCATATTGTCCCCTATATTTACAAATCCATTATCTATTTTTTCCTATAATGGTTAACATGCTATCTATACATTAATATATATATATATTCCATTATCTATTAATACTAATCTCGCTATTCTATGGAATTTGAAAATCTGAATTGTAAATATTTTTTACTTGTAAAGATCTTTTTATCTTGCTGTTAAAAATGAAAGAATGTCAACTTATCTCTCCAGATATCTGTCTCTGTGTCAATTAGGTCTGTCAAATACAAAGTCATTTGTTTTAAATTTTAATACCCAAGCACATATTAACATGGTCATTCAAAAAACCTGAAAATAGAATGTATATATGCACATTCATGTTTGTTCTCCACTGTTCATTTCCATTAGCATGTTATTTCCTCCTTATCACCTTGAGAGATTGACAAATTTTACAAGGGCTGAATAAAATCAAGCTGCATAAACATACACACACACACACAAAGACAAAGACAATGGGGATAAATTCCACAGCTATCCAAGTCCAAATCAAAAAGCCATTAAAAAAACTGATAATGTATACAAATGCATATAAAAGAAAAGAAAATGCAGTGTTGATGGTCTGCTATAGTTCATAAATTGCACCAAAATTGCACCAAAATCTCACAAATATGAGGGCTGGTTAGATGCTTCAAAATCTACAGAAAAAAAAAAACATTTTTATCCAGAGTTGGAAGATACTTTGTGGGTCATTTAGTCCAACCCCACACACAAGCAGGAGACCCTATACCATTTCTGACAGATGGCAGTCCAATCTCTTCTTGAAAGCCTCCAGTGATGAAGCTCCCACAACTTCTGAAGCTGTTCCATTGGTTGATTGTTCTCACTGTCAGAAAATGTCTCCTTATTTCTAGGTTGAAGATGGATAGATGGATAAAACATCAAGGTGATATTGTACTAAACTTCATAATAACACAGAGATACAAACATTCATACACACACACACACACACACACACATGCAACATTGGATTTGTACAATCCTGAAAAATAAACCAAGCACAGCTTGTGTCTGCATTTCTCTTTTTATAGAAAATAAGAGAATTCCTTGCTCAAATTCCTCTTTTTTTCTGGTGTTCCAGTTCTTTGGTAAAGCTGTTGAGAAAACAAATTTAAACCTCTTTGTCCAGTCTCAGTCCAGCAATGTCTGCCCTCTGTTTTATAAGGACCAACATTTTTAGCTACCCAAGACAAAGGGGCTGGCATAGAGTGACTCTCTGCTCTAGAATGTTTTTTTTAAAAAAACAAAAAACTTTTATTCTGGATTATTTTGATTTTACCTCTGAGTTTGTGGAATTGTGGATTTTATATCTAAACTGGCACCTTCTACAGGCTACAGTCACAATGCCTTTTTTCCCCTTGTCTCTCAATGCATGTTTGTATAGATATGGATATATCTGTCTGGCATTCCTTAGTAGGACTTTAAATACACCAATTTGTTGGTGTTAAATCATGCTGGATTGGAACAACATGTACAACCAAAGAAGTATGGTTCAGTAGCATTGAAAAATCATTTGTGTATTTTAATTCAAACATCTGAAAAGAGGCTCTCAGGAATTGCCTTTCTGCATTTCAATTATAATAATCTACCATATTCAGGCCACAAGATAACAACCCAAATTTATTTTATCTTCACAGCAGAACAAATCTTTGTTCCTTGAAAAAGGCAATCACCCTGTCCTAGCAAAGTGTAATTCCTTACACAATCAAGCTCTTAAACACAGCTCCAAAAGCACTGATCCTGTTCAGGGATTAAAAGAACTGAATCTAAGTATTACTTTATAGAAATGTTTTCTGGGTCACAGCTATGAGCTCAGCAGCATATTCATAGCAATGCTGCTGCAGTACAAGATAATCTCTTGTAATGAGGCCTCCCATAGCACCAACTATCATGAAGGAGTACTAACATTAAAGAGATTGATGCATTCTCTAAGTCCTAAAGTAAGATTTATTAATAACCAATCAATATCTTCCATTTAAATATTTAAGGCTAATGGTATACAGGACAATCAGATAATCACATCTATTCAACAGCCTATAGGTTCACGCTGAGACTTTCAATGCTTGCCAGTTTCCAAGCTAATATGATGATAAGCTTACTTATCTGTGGAATATTAAACAATGGACATAGAAGAGCATGCCACCAATATGCATTAGGAGGGGTTCAAGAAGAGTGGGAGAAAAAACAAGCAGAGGAAAAGTTCAGATGAAAAAAAAAGGGAATTTAGAATGTGGAATTCACATGTCTTTCTGGTTTCTGGTCGACATTCTTTCTGGTAGGAAATTTGGTGTCAACTCATAAGCATTCCTGCCTTGCTCTTGTGTTGCCATAAGAAGGAGGGGGGGAGATCTGATGGAGCAGTTCATTGCTATGAGCAGAAGCACATTCCACACATATCTTTCTCCAGATTGTGTCTCAAGTTACCAAGCCCAGCCAGAGAGTTTTCCACAGCCCAAGAAAATGCTTCATTGGAGAATGTGTTTTATGACACACCCTGGGAGGATGGGAGAAACAGGGTCATAGGTGGGCAGAAAATTACATAGGGCAGAGCTGACTGCACCTGGAAAAAGTGCCAACATATTGCTCCTAATAAATACAGTTCTTTGACGGGAAAGAAAGAGTACAAGTTCAAAAATAGTGGTTTTGGGATGTGATTCACATTAATAAAGCATGGATGGGGTTCGTCTAGAGAAGGCCTGTCAAACTGGTGGCCCACAGGGTGGATGCATCATACACAGGCCATGCCCACTCTAGCTCCATAAAGGCAAAAAAGTCATGATAGGTCACAATACATCACATGATGTGATCGAGTTTGACATCCATTATCTAGCAACAAAATAAAGAGAAAGCAACAAAAATAAAACAAATGTGTAAAGGATGGGAATGCAATTGAAATGTATAAAATTTCAGGAGATGAATACATCTTAATAAACCAACTCATTCATTCATTAATTCATTCAAGTTCGAGGGGACCCAACTTTGTGACACTCGAGTGGCTTACAATATTAAAAGCAAGAAAACAGCAGAGGACTCAAATGTGTATTGATAAGAAAAAAATAATTAATCAATTGAAATTCTGTAACAGCTTGACATCAGTCTACTGTACCTCAAGACGTGTTTTTAATGCTACCTGAATACCATCAAAGTGGAAGACTATAGAGGATAGATGCCATAAGAATCATAGAATAATAAGGCTTGGAAGTCTTGTAATCCAGTCCTCTGCCCAAGGCAGGAGTCCTTATATCATCCCAGATAATTATCTATCTTATCTTTTCTTGAAAACCTCCAGGGATGTGGTACCTGCAAATCTGAAGGGACTATAGTCAGTATTCCAACTGTGACCTCGCGAGTGCAATATACAATGATGCTATCTCTTCCCGTGATCTTGATATTATCCCTCTGTTGATTCAGCCTAGGACTATGTTGACTTTTCTGGCAATTGCAGCACTCTGGTGGCCCCTACTTAAGAAGTAGTCCATCAGGACACTTAAATCTGTCACACAGGCACTATTGTGGAGCCAGGTGCTACCCATATGTCCACGTGCATCTGTGCATCTAAAAGGAACAAATTGTGTTTCCAAGCTCTTTGATAAATGGTATTATTTTATCAGTGGAATCTGGAGAACACCCCACTCTACTTGATTTTAAAGGATGATCAGAAATTCTTGGAGACAGATGATACCTCAGTTAGCCAGGCATTACTGAGAGGCTTAAAAATGTAATATTCATGGTTTGGGTCCAGCACAGCAAACAAGACACTTATAGACAATGCTGACATATTATTGTGTATTGTTAGTATTTAAAGCTGTATGAGAAAATAAAAGTGAAAAGGTGTAAATGTAGGGGGAGAGAATACAAAATTGAACTGTAGGGAAAGAGGTGGGGTAGAGAGCACCACTGAATATGGGAGCATAGCTTATTTGTTTCACAGGGAAATTCTATCCTGATACTAATTCAGATGTTTTCACAAGAAAAAAAGAACGAAAAGGGAGACTAGAAGAAATTAGCATTAGATTGGGCAGGGATAAAGAAATAAAACAGGTGTTGTCTGGAGGCAAGGTGATTTTAATTGCTTTCTTCTTTCTGGATAGGCATAGGTAGGAAAAAACTAAAGTCCTGCACTTAGGCAGGAAAAACTAAATGCATAGATGTAAAATAGGTGATACCTGGATTAACAGTAGCAATTGTGAGAGGGATCTAGGTGTCTTGGTGCACTATCACTTACATATGAGCCAGGAATGTGCTGTAGCTGCCAAAAAAGCCAATGATATTCCAGTAGCACTAAAAAATTGCATACATACATACATACATACATACATACATACATACATACATACATATGTATAGTTGGTAGTATTGCCAAAAATTATTCATTATTCATAATGAATATTTTTATTTTTCTATATGTTAATACTACATTATTTTTTCTAACACTCTTTGCATTTTTTTAACTCAAAAACCTTAATCTATTTCTGTCTTTTCATTCTTTTATTTCTGTATAAAATCTACAGTTCATTCTTTTTATAGCAATTATGATAGCACCTTTCTTTTCACTTGACCATATGGTCTCTGGAGATTTTTTTAAAAATTATACTCTGCCTTTCTACCAAAAAATGTTATTGTTCAGAATAGATAGGTTCATACTAGCTTCCGTACCCATTCTTGTCACCTTTTGCTCTGAGTGGAGTTGGCTGAGATAAATAAATATAAGTTGTCCATTTATTAAAAATTTACAGTGTTGTGATAATTGTTCCTAGATCTTTAATTCAAAAGACAAAATATATGTGCTGCATTAATGTTCAATTTAGGTTCTTTTGTATAAGTAAATGATCTAATTGGACTGTGTTTTGCTTGCCTGAAGGAATTGCTTGCTTTTGGTTCTGTACTGCAAAGAAGCATCTAATGGCAAATCTATGAATATGGATTAAGAATATATCAAGCTCATACATTTGTTTGTTGGCTTCATCCATCAACATTCCAACTGCAACAAAAAAGTGGGGATAAAACATGACGTTAGTCTCTTTTTTATGGCCATAAAGCTATTTAAAATGTGAAAGTTGTTTTCTGGTGGAAATTCTAGTTGATGTTTATTCAATCTATGGAGTAATTTTTGAAAGTAGAGTGTTAGTAAACTAATTATCAAACTACCTATGAGGAATCATAAGGCAGTTTTATTCCTATAAAGAATTCAACAGAAAATTAGACATTTGTAGGTAACACATTGTTTTTGATAAGCAAAGTGTTCATTTTTGAAACACGAAGTGAAAACAATATAATATTCAAAGGCTATCTCATTTTGAGAATAATCAGAATAATACTAGTGGATTCTGAGGTAGAACCTGTTCAGTACTGAATATTTTAAACTAAAAATGCAAATTTGGTGGACCTTAGCAATGAAATATGATATGTGCATTTTTTTTTTATAATCCTTATAATCAACAAACAGATGCTCATGATAAAACTTATTTCCCTATTCTTATGCTCATCCATGAAATCTTCCTGTTTCCTTATCCTTGCTGGAATATATTCCAATTCACCTCCAGTTTTAAAAACAAAATTACTTTGGGATTTCATCTCTCATTCTCAGCCTGAAGGATCTGTTAAAAATATAACAACAACAACAACAACAACAACAACAACAACAATAATAATAATAATAATAATAATAATAATAAACCAAACTTGCAGGATTGATATTCTAATTAAAATATTCCAGTGATTTGCTTTGCTATCTAAAATGTAAATATGTTTTAGACAGTGAAGGGTTTATCCACTCCCAGAAAAAGGATACATATCCACAAAAAGGCTATTTTGGAATGGTTGTTGGTACTTGAAGATTTAAATTCAGTTGTTTGGACAACTAAATAGCTATGAGGATTTTTGACAATTTTAAAGACATAAATCCTGCAAAAACTTCAACCTATTCAATACAAACACTAATTAATGTAGAAATTCTGTGCTAACTTCTAATAAATGTTAGAGCAGTATATCTGTAGAAATAAAGTGTCAAGTTTCTACATTATTTTTAATGTACAATACATAAATGGATTTAACTGACAAGTATAGATAATATCAGTCAGAACATTGAATTATGTAATTAACTTGTTCCTACCAGATTAATTTTAGTGCAATAATTAAGGCATTGGGTCTAAAACCAAGTGATTATAAGTTGTAGTCATACTTTAGGTCGGAAGATAGCTTGGTGATCTTCAGTCAATCATCAGCTTTTGGAGCCAGGTCAGTGCAAACCAATTCCAAAATTTAAGCAACAAAACTGCAAGGATTAGTTCAGGTAGTCATCAGGAGTCAAGAACTCAAAGGTAAATAAGTAAGTAAGAAACAAACAAACAAACCAGAAGAGGCTAAAGTTCTTAGTCAGTCTCAGAGTCTGAATGTTGATTTGTATCTTTTGTAGAACCGAGTGAAAAGACTCTTCAAAGACCAAACTGGTTCTCATTGCAGTGAAATCAAATGTATAAAAAATGATATATGCACCATAATACATCATTATGGGTAATCAGTCTTATGTATGCACAGATTTAGGGATTCTATCTATTATATGAAATCAGATCAACCTTCAACCTGGGGGTTATAGATGCTTGCCAGAAATTGTCCATTTTAATAGCAAAATAGACATCTTACAGGTTTTTATTAGCAATGTCTTATAAAATATTCATTTTCCATCCATTACTGTTATTCCATTTACTTTCTATTGATTGACAATTGTTATTTTGATCTTTGAAAAAGTGGCTGAACTCTGTGTAGCAGAAAGTAGGAGCCCTTAAAATGGATTATACTGTTCTTCAATTTGTTTGTTTTCATTTTAATCTTCTAGGCAATTGGCATCATACTGATACAAAATGTATTGCAGTACCATTTGTCATCTTACACCTTCTGGTTCTTTCAAAGCCAATCCTGATTTCAGCCAATGACCACAACAAAATAGCAGTAAAATTATACATTTTACAACAGCTCCTGTAGGAGCAATTAAGTTTATGCGATACAAAAATAATTACAATTGAAATTATTAACAGAAAGCTTTAAAACCCTTATGTCACTACAAACTTTATGTAAACATTATAATATATTTAACACTATTCAGATTTTGCAAATAAATGATATGCAGTATAAAATAATGTGGCAATAACACATAACAAGGAATAAAAATATCCTTGCATCTTCTGCATTTGCAAAATCAATATGCCTTTTTTCCATATCCATTTCCAATTTGATAGAAAGGATTTTTTTTAGTAACCTACTTTTATATTAAATAGCCATTAAAAACAAGAGTGAAACTAATATGGAGCTAACTCCCTATTCAGTAACTACACTAGAGTTCACAGAGAGTTCTGATTAGGAAGAACAAATTCCAGTTAAAAGTCCACAGAGGTAGGAGGTAAGAGATGCAAGTTCAATAGTTACTGATTAAATGTTACAACAAAGGACACTTGTTAATAGTGGAATGTCTCCACAGAATTAGTTTATTCTTCAAAATTTATCAGTTTGCTATGTTTCCAATATATAAATGTACTGCTTTGTTAAGTATTATTTTATATTTTTGCCCTTCCTTCCTTCCTTCCTTCCTTCCTTCCTTCCTTCCTTCCTTCCTTCCTTCCTTCCTTCCTTCCTTCCNTTCCTTCCTTCCTTCCTTCCTTCCTTCCTTCCTTCCTTCCTTCCTTCCTTCCTCCATCCCTCCCTCCCTCCCTCCTTCCTTCCTCCCTTCCTTCCTTTCCTTCCTTTCCTCTTTATTTGGAAGTCCCTGGGTATATGACCATGTTTATTTATAAGAGTAAACAGTGAAGCCAAAAATGAAGCCTAGAATTAATTATTCTTAATTAACTCTTGAAAATTGACAGTGGTTTTCTTCGGTCTTGATTTGACAATTAAATTCTCAATCCCTGAATTATTACAAACTATTAATTCCTCTGTAATATACCGAGGAACTGTTTAATCCATGACTTTATCTCTGAACAATGAAGTGTCTTTTGTTAAATTTTGGGTGGGATAAAATTATTCAAAGGTAACATGCCATTTTGGGCACATTTTTGCCAAGATAGATATAGATATTGTATATATTGTTACTTAATACAATGTTGCAATAATATTAACATTTGTTTTAACTTCATGAATCTTATAATTGGGAATGTCTTCTAAACATCGATACATTCTGAAGCAAATCATGACTTGGAATCACATCTTTCTATTTATGTGACTGTCTCTCTCTCTCTCTCTCTCCCTCCTTCCCTCCCTCCCTCTCTCTTTCTCTCAAAACTTTTTAAATTTCTGCATTAAATTATCATTTACTCTATCTCTAATGTGAAAAAAAAAACTAATGATAGAAAGGAGTATAACATGTACAAGCTTTTATCCACCCCAGAGGGTCATTTATTGCACATTGGAGGGATAAATTCATTTCTGGACAATGAATTTCAGGCATAAATAGATTGGGAAATTGTAACTCTGGAGTTTAGGACTGATCCTAAACATTTTATTCTGAGCCATAAATGAATAATTTAATTTTCTTTTTTGATGGCACCCTGTCATTTGGTGTTGTGCTGATTGAAACATAGTAATGGGCTTCTCGGTCTCACTCTGGGAGAAGGACAAAATGTTCTGGTTTATTTTGGGCTAATGAAAACTGAGTTAATAAAGCTGTTGAAACATAACCTTGGTTAAGGGTGATGAGCAAAGAATATCAGGTCATCAATGATCAATCAGAACTTTAAGTACAAATTTCTATGGAGTTGAAATGCACATACTGCTGGGGGCAGAGGATGGAACAAAGGAACATTCAATTGTGTGACCTATAAGCTCAGAGATGTGAAGCTCAAAAATTCATACTGACATCTTGTTATGCACCGATAGCCAGCTAAGTATATAGGGGCTAATAGTTTCTGAAAGAGTGTCAGAATGAGCTAATCTTTTTCATGTTCCAATTTTCATGAACAATTCTTTTTCTACCTCCTTCTTTTAATGTTAATCTTTCACCCAAGACAAGTTATATTTATTCATACATTTGACAAGTTTTTCATCAATTTCCATCATAGAAATATATTTCCTGAATATTGTAGTACATTTCATTGGTGTCATTCCTCTGAAATTAAATCCAATAACTCATAGCTTTTTTTTCCACAACTAAATTATCTAACTGATAATTATCCAATGATTTTACATTATACATTATACATTTTGTTATACATTTTAACTTTAAATACAGGTATTAAAAATAATGTGAATGATATTCAGTTTTTATCAATATATGTGTCATCTACTAAATACTTCTGAGGTTTTCTCAGATCATGTTTCCATCTATCCATCAATCCATCCATCCTTCAGCAATGGTCTTGAATAATCAAACCAAGAAAAGGTTATCATTTGGGATTTTCATTATTTAGAATATAAGGAGGGTAATTTCTTTGCTTGTTAAAAGGAGAGGAAACTGCAACAAAAATTATTCATTCATGAATTTATTCATTTTCATTCATACATTTTGACCAATTATAATAGGCACCTTGGGTGCAATGCCACAATATCTGGAACATCACTTGAATAACCTCAGCATTGACAAAATTGCTATCAGTCAATTGCAAAAGGCAGCTTTACATGGAGCAGTTTACATCCTGTGAGTATACATTTAACAGCAGCAGACAACAACTCCCTATCCCAGGTCTTTGGAAAAGAATTGGCAGGTGGATAAAAATGTCAAACCAGACTGTAAAACCAAGTCTAATAAGAGTACTAACATAATTTTCAGCAAAAAAATAATTCATAATCTCATTGACCTAGATGAGTAAATTCCAATATCTCACAAACATTGTTCCCCAAAATATGTTTCATGTATTTATGGAGCTTCATTAGAAAGAAGATAATTCCAGTTAAAATGTTTAAAAATATGTCTAGCAAACATTGGAAATGTAAGCAAAATGTAAGCAAAAAAACCCAGGCACATTTTATCAAATGTAGTAGAGTTGTATTAAAGCAAAAAACATGTTGGGCAAAAATACATAGGTGGTAAGGAAAGATGATAAGAAAACATGTAGATTTTAAACCTGAACTGTTTTTATTAGGTATAACACCAGGAAAACTTGATAAGCAAAGTATATATTTAATATTGTATGTCTTAACAGCAGCGAAGATTATATTTGCACAATATTGAAAAAATGAAGAAACACCATGAGACAAAGAGATAATTAGGAAGATACTAGATTGTGCAGAAATGGATAAACTTACACTGAAAATTAAACAGAAAGAAGACACAGAATATTATCAAACAGGGAATTTATTTTCAAATGGTTGGAAAAACGGAGTGGAGATTAAGAATCTGTATTGTCAAGCAAATTAAATACCCAGAAAACATGATGTTTATTAAGCACTAACAAATGTAAAGACTAGAAAATTAATAACATTTATATATAAAAAAGGAGATAATTCTTACAAGGAAGCCAAATGAGTTTAGTGGTTAAGGCATTACACTAGAAACCACCTGATCATAGATTCTTGACTTTCCTTAAGAATTAAGTTAGCTGGGTGACCTTAGACCAATCTTTTTCTTTAATCCCACAGGAGGATGCAAAGGCAAACCACTTCTGAAAAATCTTGCCATGAAAATATCAGAAAGTTGTTCAGGCAGTCTTCAATAACTGGACAGGGATGAATGGAAACAAACAAAAATCTTCTTACAAAGGGAAATAGCTTCTTACAAAGGGAAACAAAATGGTTATTAACAAACTCTTTCCTGTAATGAACACACTGCTTTGAACTCCTTAGTTAGTATATGTGTGCACATTTCCTTCTTTGTTTCCTGTCTCCTCCTGTCTCAGGAGGAAAAAAAGTGT
This sequence comes from Laticauda laticaudata, assembly GCA_004320025.1. Lineage (NCBI taxonomy): Eukaryota > Metazoa > Chordata > Lepidosauria > Squamata > Elapidae > Laticauda > Laticauda laticaudata. The sequence continues at coordinate 20,884 of BHFT01014169.1, forward strand.
GCTAAAAATAGCTAGGAACAGTACAAAGCAATGTTTTTTCTTCCTCTTACCAGTTGGTTAATCAGGCAATCAGTTGCCTAGTGCAATCCAGATTGCTTATTTTTCTATCATAAATGGCAGCATTTTCAAATAGCATGTTGAAAAAGTGGGATGTTTTAAAATTGGTCAGAGGCCCTTAGAAGAACTCCTTCTAGTGGCAAAATACAACATTAAATTCCTGGACCTCAGTTGGTCCCCCATATTTTAAGCCAATTACATCTTTAAAAGATTGAATCTAGTCCAGAGAGCAATTGGCAACCAGGACATTGTCTCTATATAAATTAGTTAGTTTATTCTAAATATGATATCATCAAATCTGTAGTTTTTCTTAGCTAATATTATAAGTATTTCTTTCAACATCTTACCTACAGTGTATTGCAATTGTGCTTTTTAACCTTACTACATGTTTTGTTTTTAATTATAGCCATTTTCACAAGAATATTCCCCTTGCATGTGATCAAAACTGAACTATGTTGTTGCATCTACTTTTTCTGCATTAGAAGTGAATAAAGGAGAAATTAAATTAATATCACATGAATGAACATTGATTTTGAAAAATTGAATTTAAAAAATGGGTTTTGCTTTCAGCTTGATGACACACCACAGACTTTTTGATAATGCAAGGGTTTAAATTAAAGGATTAAATGTATTATTTCAGAGCTGGAAGCAAAAACAGCTCACAGAGAAAGCTGCTCCAAGCTAAAATACCTGTTCCAAGCATTGTACCATCAAATTCCTTGGCAAATAAACTTGGCAGAAATCTCTTCCACAGAAATTAAAAAATGTTAGTGACCTGCAATGTATTAACATAGCTCAAAAGTTTTCTTGGAGGCTTTGAAGCCATAATTGCTTCATAGCACATGTAAAAAGTTTGTTGTGCATCAAGCTGCTTATCAAGAATTGTTTCTTGACCAGGACTACTTGAACAGAAGAGATGGACCATTAAAGAATTTTCTGGCTGTAGTACATGACATATAGATGCTTGTCACACACTGGAAATAATCCTGCAAACGCTAAAGCACTACTAATTATATGTACTTCCACCAATATAATTTGCATATATTTTCATAGTGAGAGGTTCTTGGTGCTAAGTTGTTTGCTTGCAGATATATCATTACCCATACTAGATAACATTGTCAGTGCTAGCAAGGAGTGTGGTTTGCTCTTAGGAAACCCCACTCCTTATTAGCACTGATGTTACCTAGTTTGGGTAATGAAATGTCTGCAAGTGAACAACCAAGCTTCGCAAACACCAAGAACCGTCATTTCAGTCTTCAGCAACAAATATTCTTTATTGGCATTCTCATAGTATCACAGGTTTTTATGCATATCCTGGTTAGTGAGCTCCGAAACTACAAAGAACCAATTCAAAGTCTAGAACTCACTGTTCACTATACCTTTCCCAGTACTCTTCCCCAAAGTTACTCAACTCCTGTGCTTTCACTTCTCTTTGTGAGCCCTCCCTCTGAAGAACATTAACTTTTCTATTTGCTGATTTAGGCTTCCAAACTAACACAATCAACCATTGTCCCAAAGGTGTTTTTTAAACAGGCAACTGGACTTTCTATTTTTTCTTTGAAGATATTTCACTTCTCGTCCAAGAGCTAAAGAAGCTTCCTGGATGAGTAGTGAAATGTCTTCAAAGAAAAATCAGAAAGTCCAGTTGCCTCTTTAAAAAGCACCTTTGGGACAACCACAACCTCGATGACTGAGAATCTCTGCCTGTCTCTGTTAAGCTTTGATAGGCACCAGCTTCAGGGTTGACTTGGGAGAAGTCTTAAAAGGTCAGGACATCAAGAGCCCAGGTGTTGACCATTTTGCAGGCAGCCTGTCCTCTCATACAAAGAAATACTAATTATATCTTCCTTGCAGCATAGATCAAAGTTTTGAATAGTTTAATGAGTAAAAAGTACCGAACCTCTTCATGGTAACATCTTGACTAACTTCCAGCCAACCAGTCCATTCATTACTTCAAATTCTAGCTTTCTTCGGCAGTGATGAAAAACAATGTAAAATACTCAGCTGCATTATTGATTGACCAGCAAGTGGTTGTCCACCCTGCAGACCAGGTAATCAACTCAATGAGAAGCTAAAACTACTTTCATTGAGATAGACTACAGTGATAGAATCTTGCAAACCTAGTTGTTTTCTACCTCCTACCTATTGTCCAGTGAATTAGGCAAACATCTGCCTGAGTACTGTATATTTAAAAAGTTATTTCATTCAAGATTTTAAAATTCTTCCTTTTCAAAAACAATGGGCATATTTGCATTAAAAATATGGCAGTGTCTGATTATAGGCATAGAATCATTTTGTATATACTGTTATAACAAAATTTAAACCAAATTTTGTATACTCTACTTTAACTCTAGCAAAAGAAGCCTGCACTTTGCACTATATAGCACTGGACATTTACAGGATTTTCTAATGCATGTAGATAAAGTAGCTGGGGATGGACTGTGAGGGGAAATTTATTTGAATTACTCAACAGTCATTCAAGATCCAGATTTTGTATTTAAAAGGCAATGAGAAATGTTCCCCTAAATTGCATTTCTAGAAACTCTTGAAAACTACCGATAACTAAAATATTATTGTACAAGAAGAAATAAAACATTCTCACAGTTTTGATCCTGTAATGAAATACAATAAACACAAGAGCAGCAAAGTGTTTTTAAATCTGTGTGTGTGTGTGTGTGTGTGTAATCTCTTCCCCTTTTTCTTTAAATGTACACATTCTTTCATTTAATTGAATGGGAACTGGCAGGAAGAAAAGCTGGGTAATATGTCTGGTTAGCACATGTTTTCAGTGATAAAACTTGAAGAATATGCCTGAGTCCAGGGGTGGGATCCGACAGGGTTAACTACTGGTTTGGTCATTTACAAGGTTCGGTGATTTACAATGTACTTCCCTGCATACTGTGTGTGCACACCTGTAAATTGTCATCAGCACACTGCGTGCAGAGAAGCAGCCTTTGAAAAAGCACTTTTTTCCTGCTATTTTTAACTGCAGCTGTGCCTCGCATGGCAGCTGTAGTTGAAAAATCAGGAAATAAAGATCAGGTAAGAGCCCAAGTGGGTGGGTGGCAAAAACATCAGCAGACATAGAACCGGTTCTAGGTCTGCTGTCCTTCAGAGCTACTGGTTCTACAGAGGTGGACAGAACCGGTGGAAACCCACCCCTGCCTGATTCTCTCACTGAAAAACTTACCTTCACCTAAGTCTTTTTATTGATTAGCCCTTGGGCCATATCAAAGTACAAAGTTCCAGCAACAATTTGTTACTAAAATTTAATAAAAGCAACTTCAAATATGGTAATTTTGATTAAAATACTATTTAAAATGGAACTTGATAATAAAATGCAATTTAAAATGCGAATCTAGACAAAATCTGATTTAAGATGAAATAGTAATAAAATACAATCCAAATAAAAAAAAATATACAATAATTTAAGATATAGATAAAATATAACAACATTTATTTTGGAGTCGGCCCTTGCAATCCTACCCCAATCACACCCATTTATACAGATCTCACCAAATCATTTGTTTAAATACTGTGCTACTTTAAATATTATTTTCAAGTACTGGCCGGACATTAGGGTAAGTTATTTTGACATGGGTATCCCAATGGGTCATTCCTCTGATATATAGACAGAGATACATGTTCTCATCCTCTTATACAGGCAACAGTCAAATAGGATGTGAACCAGGTCCTCTAACTCTGCTGTCCGCAAATGCAGAGACGCTCATTGTACCAGTATTGCATGAAATCTCCCATATCTAACCATTGTGTCAAGCTGTTGAAATCTCGCTCTCATGAATATCTCCCTAAGATGTTTTGGAGTTGTGACTTCAAGTAGCTATCTACTTGAAAATTACATTTGTATTTACTCAACCATTTCAAGTTACCTACCTTACTAAGGATAGCTATATCAGTTTGTGCATCTATATCCTTAATTCTTTGGCAACTCTTTTTTTAGATTGTTCTCCTGTAACACAAGAGATAGGAAGACCACAACTTCTTACAAACTTTATTAGTTAATGATCCAAGAGATTTGTGATTGTAGTTTATTTGCTCTAGTAGGCATAATTTAGGTAGTCTATCAGTCTCTATTTCATTAACTTTGCACAAGTTATAAGCTCTAATTTTAGATAATGACTGAATTGTATAAATTCCCAAATCAGCTCTGAACTGCTGCAGCAGATGTTCTTGGGTCTACACCCAAAATACATCTCAAATGCTGGGACTGTGTTTGTTCTAGAACTGTGGTTGATAAAGACCCCAAATTTCTGTTCCATACAAGAGCATTGTGGTAACCTTAGCCTTATGAACCTTGATTTATGGAACTAGGGACCCTGGGTAATTATGTTTTTTTTAGTTTGAGCAATAAATTCAAACAGGCTTTTGCTCTAAATGTACTCTGCTGATGATGGCATCCCCAAGATCCAGTCTTGGAAAAAGTTATGCCCAAATATACAAAGGAATTAACCTGTTCAGTTAGTTCACCATCCAACTGCCACCTATCTGATGGTTTCTTCCAAACACCATTATTTTTGATTTAGATTGACTAATGATTAGAGACTTATCCTGGCAATAAGAGCTAAATCTTCTTAATATCCTATGTAATCCTACTTGTGTGTATGATAATAAAATCATCTCATCAGCATAAAACAAGCTGTTACAGTAAGTATTTAAGACATTGGCATGTGTACAATGGTATCCTTCATTAACCCTGGCAAGTCAATGATGTATAAATTAAATAATAATGGGGCCAGGATACACCCTTGCCTTATCTCTTTATTTGTTCAAATCCTGTTAGTCAGGGCCCTGTTAACCCCATACCACACCCTCAAACAGATACTTGTGTAAAGGGCTTTAATCAATGCCAGGAGTCTGGGTTCTATTTTAAGAGATGTCAGCTTACTCCATAGTATGTCTCAATTTACCATATCAAATGCTATTGAAGGGGTCTTCTTTTATAGGCATATTTGGCAATTAGATGATTCAAGAGAAAGCAGTTATCAATAGTTGACCTGCCTTGTCTAAAACCTGCTTGTTCTTCTGTGAGGATGTTGTTTTCCTCTACCCAGATTTCAGTTCTGTTGAAAAGGTACCTAACGTGTATTTTTGCTACAGTGTCAATCAGGCTGATGGGCCTCTCATTACTAGAATCCTTTTTATTCCCTTTTTTATATATGGGGACAACTATTGCCATCTTCCACCCATCTAGTATATGGCAGGCATTATTTATGTGCGTAAAAAGGCCTGCTAATACAAGGCCCCACCAGTTGGGAAATTTCTTAAATAGTTCTGCTGGTAGAAAATCCTCTCCTAGGACTTTATTGCTCTTTAAACTTTTAATGGTAGACTGTATCTCCTTTTCTGAGACTGGTGGCCAAAGGGGGGAAGTTCTAGGGTTTGTTAAATCATTGTTTAAAAATAATTTCTTTTCTGGTTTGGTGGAGGCCAACAAGCAGTGATAATAATTCTCCCAATCCTCAGCAGAGATTGGTATGTCAAATGCAAATCTCCATTCCTTCAGGATACCTGCTACAGAATGCCAAAATAATACTGAGTTATGTCTTCTGGCAGTCAACTCAAGTTCTGACCAGATTGAAATGGCAAAACTTTTTTTTCTTCAGTTATCTTCAGTTCAACCACACCTGCAAGGGTTGAAATTTGAGGAAGATGGGAACATTAATTAGTAGGACCATTAGTCCATATGTCTCATCATTAGTAACATTTTGCAAAATTTTATACAGGAATTTTTTCCAGTTCTTCTTGGATACATTAAATATTGACTGCTGGGCATCCATCATGAAAAACCACATGCCTCCTTGAATTCTATATGATACAGTGGTGAAATGTTACCAATTCGGCCTGGTTCATCCCAACTGGCAGCAAAAAAAAAAAAAAAAGCTCTGACGATCAGCTGAGCGNAGCAAAAAAAAAAAAAAAAGCTCTGACGATCAGCTGAGCGGAAAAAGAAGAGAAAAACACAGGATCGGCCTTCCCACCCACCCCTGTGCTTTTGTGTTCATTATCCTCTCAGCTGATTGGCGTGGCAAAGTTTCAACTAGTGTTTGGAAAGCTCACATTCAAGTGTTAGGTTTGCAATCACTGAACCAGTAGGGAAACTGGTAGAATCCCACCACTGATATAATACCTAGGATACCCACATTCCTGGATAAATTACTTTAGGATGATGCACAAAATGTCTTTTTTAAAAATGTATAAGTAGAAAAGAAGACAGTGTTCTTGTGTAAGGATACAATTTTGCCCAATGCTCCATTCTATTTGTATGATGAGAAGAAAAATTTAGGAGATTACCCTGCTTGATCCTATTTTCATCTTCTTATAATTCCTTGATACCTCCACATTTGGTAATTACATTGGCAATTACAGCTGGATGCTTATCTAGACATCAGCAGAGCACACAGATTGTGCTCAGTACAGATGCTAATCATCAGAGGTTGGCTGGAATGGGGTACAGTGAATGGTCCTGCCCCGTTAGCTGAAGAACAAAGTTCCTTACATGTGAATATATGTGAACTGGCATCTTTAAACATGGGTCAATACTGTGACAGGGAGGGCGAGTCTACCAATATTGTTTTTGTGTTGCTTCATAATATAAGAGCACACTCTTTTTGTGTATCCTTTGCCCTATGGAGCACTTTCCCCTCTGAAGTTTAGCAAATCTTCTAGCCTTCTGAAAAACATTGGAGACTGTGTTTTGCACAAGAGCTGAGCTAGGAAAAGGTGACTGCATGTTGGAAGCTTAGATAGGGATAATCAGAGTTGGAAGGGACTGTGTAGGTCATCTAGTCCAACTCCCCACCCAAGCAGGAGATCCTACACTGTTTCTGACAAATGCCAGTCCAATCTCTTCTTGAAATTCTCAATTGATGCTCCCACAACTTCCCAGGGCAAGCTGTTCCATTGGTTGATTGTTCTCACTGTCAGAAGGTTTCTCCTTATTTCCAGGTTGAATCTCTCCTTGTTCAGTTTCCATCCATTATTCCTTGTCTGGCCTTCAGTTGCTTTGGAAAATAGCTTGACCCCTTCCTCCTCTCGTGTGCAGCCCCCTCAATATTGGAAGACCTCTATTCTGTCTCCCCTGGTCCCTTCTCTTTTACAGACTAGCCAAGCCCAGTTCCGGCAAACGTTCGTTGTAAATGTTTTAGCCTCCATCCCCTAATCAGGCCTGGTTGCTCTTCTCTGTACTTTTTCTGAATGCTTTTTTATATAATGTTGGTGACCAAACTGTGCAGTACTTCAGGTGTGGTCTTACTAAGGCTTTGTAGAGTGATATATATAACTTCCCTGATCTTGCTGTATCCATTCCGCAATACAACTTAGATTGCATTAGCTTTTTTAACTGCTGTTGCACAGTGCTGCTGCTCATATTTAAACTGGTTGTCCACTAAGACTCTAAGGGGATCCCTCTCACAGTTACGGCATATTGGCCGTTTCAACAGTCTATACGTGTATTTTAGGTTTTTCTTTGCCTAAGTGTAGACTTTATTTTCTCTATATTGAATCTTCATTTTATTCATATATGGCCCAGTTGTTCTAGTCTGTCAAGTTCATCTGATTTGCAGCCTATTTTCTTGGGTTTAGCAATTCCTGCCAGCTAAGTAATCATCTCCTACATATTTTAGTAAGTTTTCCCACTAACCTTAATGAAGATATTGAAGAGTATTGGGCCTAAATGAACCTTGTAGCACCCCACGCTTACTTCCCTCCATGTACCTTAGACCCCATTGAGGGAACATACTCATTGAAGTAAGGTTTCACCAGTTGGAATCCCATCTAGTGTGTAACTATCTTTCCACTGTTTTTCTAGCTTACTAAGAAGTAGAGGTGTGTTCTACTTTGTCGAATGCGCTCCTTGACAATCTTAAAAATATTATTTGCACATATTTTGCTGTCTACTAATTTAATTGCTGGTTGAAGAATGAAATAAAATTTGGTTTGCATTGATCTGTTTTTAACAAACCTGTACTTACTGTAGTTTTACTTACTTTGTTTCTAGATGTTTTTTTTAGCAGATCCATTTTTTTTAAATATCTTTGCCGTATCTTCCCAGGATGATTATTGGAAGCGAAATTATTTGTTAGGCTGAATTATTCTATTAGTTTCCTGGTCTCTGTTTTGTTTTTTTTTCCCTTTTTTGGAAATTGGAACCACATCAGCTCTTTCCAGTCTCTGGAAGTTCCCTGGTGCTCCAGGATTTTTTAAAGATATGTCATTGTTCTGAGATGACTTCGCCAGCTCCTTTTTAAAAACTCTGGGATGTATCCATCAGGCCCTGGTGATTGCTTTCATCAAACAGACAGGGCTCTGTACTATTTTTTCGCTATTATGTTAACTTTTATTTCTGGTTCTGGCTTTGAAGTTCATGTTTTTGGTGTTGAGCTATCGTTTCTATTTTGCATGCGAAGATGAATGCAAAGAATGAGGTTAAGCAGTTCTGTTTTCTCTCTGTTGCCTGTTACTTCCATTGCCATTCTTCTCTCTCAGTGGACCGACTGTTCTTTGATTTTTTTCTTTATTTATATGTTGGAAGGAACTTTTTTTTATTATCTTTAATTTTTGTGCAATCTTTGTTGTTCTGAACCTTTGCTATCCTTGACCTTCATCTTTGCAGATTCTGGCTATCTGCTGATATTTCTGCCTTAGTTGTATGTCCTTCATTTCCATTTTTTGTACTTCCCTTTTTTTTCTTTTCAATTTGCAGAAGAGATCCGTTTGTGAGCCATTTGCTGGTTTCTTTCTTGGATTCTTGTGTTTCTTTCTCAGTGGGTTTATCGTTGCTGTCTGGGTTCATGATCATACTCTTTTAGAGCTATTCCCAAGATCTCTTAGAGTTGTTTCCCCTTTAAATTTTCATCCATTGGAATCTTTCCCAAGTTGTCTCTGAGTTTATTGAAATCAGCTCTTTTTAAAAACCAAGTACTCTGGTGTCATAATGTTTGTTGCATTGTGTATGTGTTATGTTGAATTCTAGTTATTGACATGGTCACTCTTCAGCCCAAGGTTCCTACAGTTTCAACTCCAATTGATATCACGGATTAATGAAAAAAAGTCTCCCATTTACTATTGTTTATGGTTTCCTGCATAGTTTGTTCGTTGGCTGGCCAAGAAGGACATCTATTTTTTCTGCTCTCGACTCTGGGTGGCCATAATATACAACCTATGGCCATGTCATTCTTTTTTTTCTTATTATGACCCATACTGCATTCTAGGACGGTTTTGATCTTTTGGTTTCATGCCATGTCTTACAGCAATTAGTGGCCTTTACATTACCAGTGGCAACTCCCAACCCTTCCCTTTTATGGACCGTAAGTCTATTTGTTTAAGTAGTTTGTATCCTTCTACCAGTATGTTCCAGTCATGGGTTTTATCCCACCAAGTTTCTGTTATTCCAAGCATGTCATAGAAGTCATTCTTTAATGTTTATAGTTTTAATGTTTTGTTTTAGTTTTATATTTAAAAAAAAAAACACATTGTTTTAATTCGTTATTCCTGGTGGTACATGAGCCTCAGTTGTGCAGTGGTTAGAATACAGTATTGTAGGCTACTTCTGCTGACTGCCAGCTGTCTGCAATTTGGCAGTTAAAATCTCACCTGGCTCAAGGTTGACTCAATCTTTTACCCTTTTGATGTAGGTAAAATGAGGAGCCAAACTGTTGGGTGCAATATGCTGACTCTGTAAACCAGTTAGAAAGGGCTGTAAAGCACTGTAAAGCTGTATATAAGTCTAAGTCCTATTGCTCTCTAAACTAGGTAACTACCTCATTCTATCCAACTTCAGTTGATTAGCATCAGTATTGAGCAGAATCTGTGTGCTGTGCCAATGAATCTTAATGGGGAGCCCCTCAGAGTTTGGTATGAAATTGGTAGCTAGATAAATGTTTTAAATATATAAATAAATTTAGAAGATGAAGTATGAATCCACTGCTTCTGTTTTCAGGAAAAAACCCACAATTTTCAGATAGACTTTTTTGATTTACTTTTATAATATTCTTAATTCAGAATGGAATTGTGAGCATTTTATCCCATTATGTTTAGTTTTTTGAGTGCTCTATGGCCATAAGGCCAAGAAATAAATTATATAAATAAATGCATGTAAAAATAATATCTAAGTAATCAATCACACTATGCATTCTTGGTGATTTTCTGCTTTTGGCAACAAAACCAAATTATTAAGCTGTGACTACATCTAAACCAGGGGTGGGGAACAATGGCTCTTTTTTGACTTGTGGACTTAAATTCCCAGAACTCCTGGGAGTGGCTGGCTCAGGAATACTGGGAAATGAAGTCCACAGATCATAAAGGGGTCATCGTTCCCCACATCTGAACTAGAGCAGGGGTGTCAAACTGGTGGCCTATGGAAAGATGTGTCATGCACAGACCATGCCCACCCTAGCTCCACAAAAAGGAAAAAAATATGTGAAATGTCATGTGACAGCAACGTGATACTGTGAATTTGATGCCAATGATCTAAAGCAACATCCCTCAACTTGCTGTCACCTTGGCTGAAGAATGGCTACATCTGGACTATTGTATATATATTGTATATATTGTATATATGGAGATGTTTCTACAGAACCCTATTTCTTGCCCCAAGGAAAAATCTTGGAAATTATTGGGAACTTGTCAAGGGTGGGGCAAAGGCTGAACATTTTTTGGCAGTTTCACTATTAAAGGAACATTTTAAATTAAATTGCAATTTGTAAAGTGTTAATTCATCTTCAATGTTGATTCACTAACTTCCTATCCTGTGTCATCTCCATTTTGCCTTGGTTATTTTTGCACCAAAAACATCATTTGATGTTCTGATTTAAACAGCAGAAACTACACTATAATTCTCATTGTCTTAACTTAGTTTTTCATATTAAACTAAGTACTATTATTACTTAGTAATATTATTACTTAGTAATATTAAATAGCTTCCTGCAAAAATAATGGGAGCACTGGATACTGCACAGGAGGAAGAAATTGACTTAACCCTGTGAGCTAAATATCAAGTGGAAATGCTTGCAGTTATTGTTGTACTGTGGGAAACAGTGGCAATGAGATTTTGGGAAACAGTTTTTCAATAAATTGTTTCAGCAAATGTGCACACATTGTTTGGCACAATGAAATTTAACTGTAAAGAATTAATTGGCAATGGAAAATTGCAGGTATTTACTATACTACTACTAGCCTAATAGTGCAACAAAGGTAACTTAAGCTTCCTTTTTCCAAAGTGAAAGATGGTTTCAAACTTCTGTTGACATCAGTTTCCTTCAATATTTGTGATAAAAACAAAGCCATGAGATGCTTTGAGATGACACACAGACTCTTGAAAGATGCATGAGACCAGCATTGTGCCTGTTTGAGGTGGCAGAAAAGCACTATTTCTTAATGAAAGAAAGAGTAAGCAGGACAGCTGCCTCTTTTAAAGGAAACTGCACCTGTTCTTTCCAGATAAGAGATACACCCCTGTTGTTTCTCCCATCATTGGTACTTAAAAAGACATTTGGAGTGTATAAACAGGTGCAAATAGGATGCAAATTGCAAAATTTATCCCACGGGTAAACAAAATTTAGACCACCACCAATATTTCCTTTATAAAGCAAAGACAATTGTGTAAAAATAAGCAAAAAAGGTACTTTTTAAAAAGTTGTAAATTTACTGAGGTCAAATGCAATGGAAAGGATAAAACAAGAACTCCAACATTAAAGTATGAATGCCTTTATGCATGGTAGATGTGCCTCTGTTCTCTTCCATATGTAAAAAGTCCAAGGACAAGTTATATCTTCAGCACATTCTCTTTTAAAAGTTGGTAATGTAAAAAGGTAATAAAAAAAGTTGGTAATGTAAACATACATCTGAATATAGGAGCATAAATGTTTTACCAAATAAGCTGAATAGAAAAAATATCTTTACATTTTTAATGCTAATGGCTTGAAATTTCTTTCCTTACACAAAGGCAACAAAAAAGAAATATTTTAAAAAGTTTGCCATCAGATTGACACTGAGTTGTGGGGAGGCATCATTTTCTCCTAAAACTCAAAATGTGAATACTTATCTGATCTTCCTTTGCACTTGTCCTTGCTTTTTTTCATTTTGAATGTGATTGTTTAGCACCTCCATAATTTATGGTTTCCCAGACTTCTGAATGAAATGAAACATGAAACAATATGGGGAACAGGGCAAGAAGAAATAAGGGTATATAAAAAAATAGCTATAACTGTTAAACATGTTTAAGTATGGTTGAAGTGTAAGGTGAATATCCATACTTTTCTCTATTTAGCATGGAGTGTCTTGACTGAAGCGTCCATTACAATCAAGTCTGAAGTTGTCTTGAACCTGGTTCTTTATTGTCAATTTTAAAAAATACACTTGCAGATTAAATGAAAAAAAAAAAACCCTGAAGTTTAAATGTATTTCAGTTACAAATTAACCTCACATATTTTCTGTAACTATCAGAAGTGTCTCCTCCATGAGATTTCACAAAGAAAAAAACATTTTAGATGTCCTTCATTCCTCCCTCTCTCCTTCCCTCTCTTCCTCTCTCCCTTCCTCACTCCCTCTCTCCCTCTTCCTTCCCTCTTTCTCCTTCCTTCCTTCCTTCATCCCTCCCTGCCTCCTTCTCCTCTTTCTTCTCCATTCCTCCCTCCCTCTGTCCCTTCCTCCCTCCCCTCTTTCTCCTTCCTTCTTTCCTCCTTCTTTTGCAATATTAGAGCTGCTGGCTTAAAATGCTATAATAGTTTAAATGTTCTACATCTGGACCTCACTAACATTTCTAACATAAAGAAGGAGTTAGAATTTATATCATTTTAGGCTCTTGATGGAGTGTGTATATATAAAATACAGAGAACCTAAGGAACAGTTTTCAGATACTTTTACTTTAACCTCATATGCATCTTCATGCCAAATGAAGAATTGAGATCAGCAACTGAGGAAGTAAAGCATTAAAATTCAACCATGTTCCAATAAAGAAAGCTCAAGATAAATGTGAGTGTAAATTGTGTTTTGCATGAATTATGTGCACAGAGTAAGTAGCAGAAATAGCAGATTTGATAAGTAATATACAGCATTGATTTAGTATATGGAAAAGTGCTGAAAAGATTAATAATGCAACTTTTTTGAATTTCTACTTACAAATAACAGCATAGAATATATTGCAGATGAATAAAATACTACTAATCTATCCAACATTCACTGTTGATAATATGGGTTGGAATTTTAATATTACTATATAAAATGCCATAGTGCCAATATTAGTGAACTAAATTTAAAATCAAATGTAATAATAAATAAAAAGTAATGTTCACATTCATTATGTTCCCTATTCCTTTTTATAGATTCAGAAATGGAGAATACTTAAACTGCCAAAAGTCAGTTAATTCACAAACCATGAATAATGAATTTACATATATGTAGTACATATTCATATATTAATTATTTCTACATGTTGCCCAGTATGGTACAAATGCTTGGCAAAAATGGGAATACAGAAGCCTGATGATGGCAGATGAGATCCTGCTGAAATGTTGCTACAACTTTAAAAGCACTACAATGTAAGATATTACACAGGCATCACATCAAGACTGCCTTCAAAACAGACAAAAAATAGCAGCCATCCTTAGAAATCCCAAAGAATAAAATTGACCTGGAAAACCAAGGCATATACAAAATCCCCTGTGCTTCATGGATGAAGACAAAAATGTAAGTAAAAATCTGGAACACACCTCCTCACTAGTCCAACAACATGAAAGCCACAGATCATAACATCAACTTCAATGGCACCAAACCCTAGCCACTATAGAAAACCCCAAGCCACAGAAATCATCAGAGAAGCCATAGAGATTGAAAAAAACCTGAAAGCATGAATAGAAGAGATGATTCCACCAGAACTGTCAATCATTTGGAAGCCTGCACTCTCAAATAGAAAGATCTCCACACACAAGCCAGGCAAAACACCTGGGCACAAACAGACTCCCCCTGATACCTCCAGCTCAAACACACCCCAACCAGGCACCCAGATGAAACCTAGCTTCCTAATAGATAACAACCGTCCTTTTACTTGAAGCCAAGCTGCACCGAAAGCCTCCAATACAGAAACAGAATGTTGCCAGCCAATCAAAGCCACCAAACAGACAGAAGAAACCAGAAACACCAATCAAACAAACTCCAAGACCAATAAACACAGACCAAGACTCCCAACCAATCAGGATGTAGAAAAAACCATTCCTGGACAACAGTAGGCTAGCCTCAATTTAAAACTAACAGCTGTGATAGCCTGACCCACATATGAACTTAATGCAGAAGCCTGATGATGGCAGATGAGATTTTGCCGAAACATTTTTTTTAAGTTTTTGCGGCACTTACATGTATGCTGTTCAGCTTCCTTTGGGTATTTCCCATGTCATTGTAGTTGTGCTTTTAAAGTTGTAGCAACGTTTTGGCAGAATCCATCTGCCATCTCAGCTCCTGTATGAGTTCGTCAGTCACAGACGAACTCAATACAGAAAGCCTAATAAATGGCAGATGAGATTCTGCCGAAACGGTTGCTACAACTTTAAAAGCACAACTACAATGACGTGGGATAATACCCGAAGGAAGCTGAATAGCATATATAATGCTTTTATATAATATATATGATGCTTTCCTGAATGTTCTGATATTTAGGGTTGTTGGCCACATGACAAAGCAATCAGCAATTTATTAAATTAAAAATTTGTTTCATAAAAAATAATATAAACTTTTTCTTAAAAAAATTTAAAAAAATAAGTGAGTGCAATGATATTTGAAAATAGGAATGAATTACTTTTTCTTTTTCATCCTGAAAGATTTTCCTCCCTGTTTATTTTACCATGTTACAATGAAAAATAAAACTGAATGTTTTGATTTATTCAGACTTCTATGTGGCTGATCCAAACAGAACTTTATGTCTTTTATAATTTTATTACACAGTAATTCAAGGTTAAAAATAATGCAACCAATATGAACCCAGAACAAACTGGCAAAGCAATACAGAAGAGTTAGGTCCTTCCTACTCTTAAATCTGGGGAAAGTCTGGTCTACAGGAGAAAATCATTACCAAAACAACACTAAAACTTTTTCAGTGTACCTTATAATAATCCTCTTTTGGGGGCAAGAGTTATATGTTTTCTTTCCCAGTTTGTATTGCAATGGATTAGCACGTTCCACACAACAGGCAGACTCCAAAATACCCAAGTATTGGTAGAAATAAGACTAGCACTTAAACTTATTCCACAGTGTTTTACAACACTTTCTGAGTGGTTTACAGAATCAGTATGTTGCCCCCAACAATCTGAGGTCATTTTACTAACCTCAGAAGAATAGAAGGTGGAGTCAAACTTGAGCCAATCAGGATCAAACTCCAGGCTGTGAGCAGAATTATCCTGCAATACTGCATCCTAATCTCCTAAGCCACATAAGTCTTTAAGAGTCATAACCAACATTTTACATTGCATCCAGAAGCTAACCAGCAGTCTTCTGTAGAAGTATAGACTTAGGCAAGTGTACTGCCCGAATGCCTTTGAAAATCAACCTTGGCATTATCAGAGTGGGAGTTAATTGATTTAGATATTTGAGAACAAGTGGAATTTAAATATAATGAGAAAATATTATGTTGGAGAGCTCAAGCAAATAACATATAAGCTGGCCCAGTAGTATCTCAATGTAGGTAGGATGAATCAGGGGAATAAAGTACTTAAATCCATCATGGACGAAAAAAGAGACCAAAAAGGAGCAATTTGCTGCTATCTAGTCATTTTCTATACGTTTCTTACCCAGATAGGGTTATTCCACCCCACTCCTAATTGGTTGCAATCTATTTTAACTAATTTGTCCATTGTTTTAGAGACCTCATTACCCATATTAAGGTAAACATGCCATAAGGTGCTGAAATCTGTACTGATTAGAATGGCATTAAAGCAGTTGACATTAATAAATAAAAGGGAAGGACTGAAATGATGCATTTCATTCATTAATATGCATTAGGTTATAGAACTGGGAACACATAAACAGAAAAAAATGTTAGTTTAAATGAGAGGTGCTCTGTGCAGCTTTGACAGTTGCAAATGCAAAGCAATTTAGCAAAACGATGCCATATTTATTTTGTACAACCACTTCTCTAATAAGACAGATGTTAACAAATGATGTCACAGATTTATTTCAGATGCTCGAATAAATTATTTGAAAGGAATTATATTAGTATGGGCTACAAGAGGGGGGAAACAGTTTAAATGTGAATCATAAGCATTATCCAAAAGCCCACATTTAGCTAATATTCAGATAAGATTCAGAACTTTTTAAAAGCCTGTTTAACAGCAATGAAGTAATGGCCAGGCTAACCACAGAGTGTAGCGAAGGCCTTGGTATCTTTAAAGAGAGTTGTCCTACATTAATTACTATGCACAAAAACTCTGCTAAATTAAGATATTTCAATGAAGAGTTGTCTTTGACAGATATATGTTCGATATGTTGTAACATTACAAATGACTCATGTTTTTTATAATGTAATAATTACAAGAAAAATGTTATTTTCAACAGTTACAAGTTTCTTACTACTGTGGCAATATAATGTAGAGTTGGAGAATATTGTTATTGGTATTTCTTATGAAAATATCACTCTCTGTTGATTTTGGAATTCTCTGGGGCAGACCCCCCTCCAGGGAAGAGGGGTATGTTTGATTGAGCTGTCTGTCTCATGTACCCAGGGGTTCCAGAGGCAGCTTGGGATAATTCCTGAAGCTCTTGTCCATAGTTAAACTGAGGCCTTAATCACTGCTTGCAATGAGCAGGCAAAGATGGCCTTCTATCAGATTGTGACTATGCAACCTCTCTTTGCACATGACTCCCAAAGGACCTCTTGCTTTTTGTAGCAATTCCAGGAAGTAAGCAATACAAGAGATGCCTAAGGTACAATCAGAGGAAGAGAAGGAGTAAGTCTGATTGAGTAAAGGTATAAGATTACCTGTCTATTAAGGGTGATAAGGCTAGTGAAAGTTTCTTGCCTGTCCTGCTAGATCTGACAGGTAGGTTTGTTCTGAGTACACTTGATGAAACTATGTCACCTACAGAGAAGTAGAGCCATTTCTCATGGCACAGAAATTATGAATCAGCTCCCTCTCCCCCTCCAGACCAGTGATATGGATGGTTTCAATCTTGTTATTGTTTTAATTATTTTGTTAGTGTATGAGGTTTTATGTTTTTCCCTGACCAGAGCTCCTTCTGGTGGAAGGAAGGAAGGAAGGAAGGAAGGAAGGAAGGAAGGAAGGAAGGAAGGAAGGAAGGAATACAATTGGATCTGAAAAGCTTTCATCCTGGTACTAAACAATAGAAGCTTAAATAGGAGAAAGGGATTTTGATTCAGCTTTCATTCCCAGTGCAGCCTATACAGATAAGACATAAAACTCTGTAAGCTCTAAGTAATGAACCACTAAATGTGTAGGCACTGAAGCAGAGGATATGTAACTATTTCAGCCCATTTCCCTACACACTCTGCATGGGAATGTACTTAACACAGTCTGAAATAGACCATGAGGCAGTGAGCCATAATTTCTTTAGTAAATAACTATTTTATCTACTGGATAAAATAATAGCACCAGACTATTTTATGTTAGCAACAATTTCTGATGTCTGTTTGATATGCTTAAGATTGTAAGCACTGAGGGGTATATACTGTAAAAGAGTTGATATTTATCTACTTGATAACTATTCTTCCTTCCTAAAATTAATTAAAATTAAATAAAAAAAATCCACCCACTACCTCCAAGGTATAATCGTGTAAACTATAGGATCTTCTATGTGTAACATATATTTGTTTTCTAGATTTTGCTTCCAATAATTGTCCTGCTTTCCTGCCGTCTGTCATTTGAGAGAAAGAAAGAGAAAAGGATATTATAAGGTTAAAGAGAATAAGAGCGGGGTGAAAGAAGTCAACCAAAATTAAAACACAGTATTATGGTACATTATTATCCTCACCCCATGAAGATTATTTTTAGCACTTGATGGAAAATAAGACTGACCCTGCTTTAAATGATATCTTGTCATACCTTGCCAACTCTCTTTGAATCATAATGTGGCAGAATTTTAAATACTTCTAATAAAAAGTAATTTTAATATATATTTAATTAAATATAGTTTTAAGATTTTCATAAATGCTATAATATACAGCAGTTGTAGTGTCTGAATCATTAGCATTTGTTTAAGGCACAGCAATTCTGAACAGAAATGAATTCCCATTTTAAAAAAAGTTGGGAAAATACTTATTTTTACTATAAGCTATATACATAGACAACAAGTTCACAAACTCCAGAAAATATTTTTTTAGAAATATGTCAGAGTTAAGATTTTTTTTGTTTTCATTTTCCTTATTTCTGAAAAAAAACAAAACAAAACCAGAATCAAGTCTTTGTCACTGGGCAGAAGAATTGATCCCCAAGGCTTCTTCCCTTCAACTACTTGTTTAAAAAGGCTTATAGAAAATTAGTTTTAAAAAGGGCAGGTTATTGAATTATTAGGAAACATCAACTTTCTTGGTTGTGAACATAAGGGATGTGTGCTTCAAAATGTTAAATGCTTTGATTATTCCCCACTGAGACTTTCAATTGGAAGCAGCATCAAACCTTATTTTCATTCTTGTGAAAGCCACAGTTCAAGAGGTTTTGTACTAAACTATGTCTCATGCTTTTGGGCAGCTTCCAGCTTTTAAAATGTGAGCCAATGATAATAGTAATTGAACAGTAATGATTAGAAAACAGACAAAATACCTCAAAAATCCATTAGTAACAGAGAGAAAGAGAGAGAGAGAGAGAGAGAGATGTAATATACACAGAGTATAATATTGATTCTATGTTGAATACTGCTAGCAGTTCAAAATCATGCAAAAGTGAGTAGATAAATAGGTACCACTTTGATGGGGTGGTAACAGTGCTTGCTATGCCGGCCACATGACTATGGAATCATCTTCAGACAGTGCTAGTTCAATGACCTAGAAATGGAGATAAGCATCATGCTCTAAAGTCAGGTACAACTAACAGAGTAAATATTAATTATTCTTAAAAGAGGCTTCAGAAGTAAGGTAGCACATTGTGGCAGTAGCCAAAAAACAAAACAACAGCATAAAAATAGGATTAATCAATTGAAGCAAACGTTTTTTTCAAATATAATCTGGATTTTACAAAAAATGAAATTAATTCAAGCAAAATTTGACAAATGATTCATAACAGTTTGTGAATGTAAAAAAAAAAAGGAATGATGGATCAACAAAGTCAGAAAGAATTTGAAGGATACAAATGAAATCTGTCATTTCAGTAATCTGATGGATTTGATTGCAGGACAAAAACAACATGAAAAATCAGAATGCCCCTGACTAACAAATTAATATTAATTTCATAGCCTTTGAAACATCCTACATCCATATTGGCAGTACAGATGAGTGAGCTTCAGCAAGCCATAAAGAATGCAGCTGGAAGAAGAAGATAGAGATGTAAAGAAAAAGGCTCAGATTTTTTCTGTTAAAAATCTTAAAAAGAACAGATTTATTCTTTGGCTTCCAACAACATATAAATTGATTACAAAATTATATTTTGCAAATCTAATATAATCTTATTTGTAAGATTAAAAGTAAAGTAAAAATGTAATTTCTCCTACTGAGCAAAAAAGAAAATTTGACCAGTTACTAATGAACAAGTAGATCCTTCAAAACAAAAACTCTAATGGTTTAGCCTTAGACAGTCTGTTTAAAAGTATTTGTTTCCCTTATAGAACTAGATCAGAAAATGACTAGATTTTGGGGGTTATTAAACATTGCCCAAAATGTTTGAAATATTTACAAACATGCAAAGATACTTAAAAGTCTCAATGCGTGGAAAACAAATCTAATACATGTGGCCAAAAACTGGCTCGCCAGAAACAATAAATTACTTTGAGGATACAACATAAATGTATTAAGCATGCATAATTACAGTTTACACTGGTCACTGCAAAACATTGGTGGTTTACTGAGCAACCATGAGCAAAAACAGACTACAGCTCATATACAGCTTTGGCTTGCTACATTGTAAAGATAAGACAGAAAAAAGGCAGATACAGTGGAAATTACAATGTGATGTTAGAATATTTGAGATAAAGCCAGCCCAGTGACCTTCTCATTATTTATCCTTTCCTAACTAGGTCAGCATGCTAATTATACTTTCTCTGAGAAATGGTGAGTGAATATGTTAGTGCTTGACTTACAACCATTCATTTAGACACTGTTTGAAGTTATAGTGGCACTGAGAATTGACTTACAGCCATTTTTTCCCCACCTACAACTGTTTCATCATCTCCATGATCAAAATTTGAAGGCTTACAACTGCCATGACAATTGAACTGTCCTGTCATCACATTTTGAACTTCTGAGAAGCAAAATGGAGAAGCCAGGTTTATCTTAACTTACTGCACCTTTGTATGGTTTGCCAACTGCACAGTGGCAGATAGGACAGCACTCCAGAGGATCAATGTCATAGCCCAGAAGATCATTGGTTGCCCTCTCCCCTCTTTGGAAGAGCTTTATAACTCCTGCTGCCTTAAGAAAGCTCAAAACATTCTGAAAAATCCGTCTCATACTGGGCATACTTTTTTTTTGAAGTATTAACATCTGGCAGATGGTGCAGGATAGTAAAAACAAGGACAAATAGGCTGAAAAACAGCTTCTATCCCAGTGCAGTAGCTCTGTTGAATTCTACTGTTAGTGCAATATTAATGCAATATCAGGGGTTTTCAATTCAATGCATATAATGTGAAGGATGTGTGTTTGTGTTTATTTTCACAGTCTTAATGTACACTGAAGATGACATTTAATTTCGTTGTATGAGGTGCAATGACAGTAAAGTAAAGTAAACTAAAACTAAATATATCAACCGGGTTACTAATTTAACAATTGCAGTGTTTTACTTAACAACCATGGCAAGAAAGATCATAAAATGGGGCTGAAACTCACTTGAAACTGTCTTGCTTAGAAATGGAAAATTTGGGGTTAATGGTGGTTGCAAGTTGAGGACAACCTGTAGGAATAATTTGATTTATGCGGCCAATGGTTATCTCCCCTTTCACCACTCAGGATCGATTCAGCTTGCTATGAATGTTTTACCAGAAGGTCTCTTGAAACAGTTCAAACATATTGGGAGGCATCTTATAATTATAAGAAATGCAGTTCACATGTTTGTGTCTGGGGGAGAGATAACCTTTCACCACTACACCGATAAACAATAATGAAGAGATTACTGAAGTCAAAATCCAAAGAGGACCATTCCAAGGTGCCTCATTGTTTTCACAATGATGCAGTGCATAAATAATTTAAATAAAAACAAAAGTGGCTATCAGCTCAAAGAACAGTCTAAGAATAAATTATTTTTCTATACATAGATGATCTAAAATGATCCATAAAATGAAAAGCAGAAGTTGACTGTCTCCTGAATGTATACAGTGAGGATAAAGGAGTACAATTCAGTGTAGACACATGAACAATTATAAAGGCAACAGTTTTAAAGAAGATGGCTTATAGGGAAAAAATGGAGATGCCACAAAACAATTGACACCACCGGAAGAAGGATGCAAATATGTAAGATTATTGGATGTTTAATTTTATAATACAAATGTTTCAGAAAAAAATTGAAAATAAAATTAGCTGCAGGGAACCTAATTAAAGACATAAACATGGGCTTTTACAATTATTTGATATACTGCAGGTATAATTGATTTGACACAAGCTAAATGAGATATACTTGATATAAAAACATGGAAATTAATGACCATGACTCATGATTTCCACCCAAGATGTTCTGGGGTCTACTTTGGCAGGAGAAAGGGTGGGAGTACATTACTTCAAGCATAACAAACAGAGAAAGATGAAAAATACAGTGTGAATGATGATACTCAGGAGCAATAAAGGTGGAAGTTTGTAGAGAGAAAGATTACAAAATCAAAAACAAGGGATTCAACAGAAAGCCAAATAAATCCTTGGAAATCCAAAGCACTTAACAGTGAATGTTTAAACATCATTGAAGAAAAAAATAGATCAAAATTTGATTTGACAGTGACTGAAAACTGGAAATTCTAAAGAGGAAACTGAAAGAACAACTATGACAACATAAGAACTGGATGCGCAGACAAACCATCCTCTAAGCCAAAACTGATCTTCCAAACATTCCAACATTTGATTAGAAACTGAATTGCCAGAAAAACTCAGTATTTCTCAGCAGTAATACATATTCGGTAAATAGTGATGATGATGATGATGATGATGATGATGATTATGATGATGATGATGATGGAGGAGGAGGAGGAGGAGGAAAAGGAGAAGAAGAAGAAGAAGAAGAAGAAGAAGAAGAAGAAGAAGAAGAAGAAGAAGAAGAAGAAGAAGAAGAAGAAGAAGAAGAAGAAGAAGANAGAAGAACAAGAAGGACAAGAACAAGAACAAGAAAGACTGTTTTTAAGAGTTTTGAAATTTCATGACAGGTTTATTTTTAATCATTTCATTAACTCCATTACTAAATCTCAAATATGCATACTGAACTTGCTGGATTTTCTTCTGAGCAAATTTGAACAGAAAAAATAAATGATCACATTCCTTCTTCAAAGAAGAAATTATATTTGTTGTAAATATTATGTTTTATATTGTTAAGATTCAGTTTGAACTTAAGCTTCTGCACATGATAATTTTTATGCAAAGCATTACAGCAAATCATTTATATTGCATATTTCTTTAAATGTGCAATTCTGGGCTGAAATAAAGATGTAATTTCTGAAAAACATTAACTTCTTTCTATGTCCATCTTTTTCTCTCTCACACTGTCTCTGTATGTGTTTATGTGACCTAGTTCCATCTAGGAATTACCGTGTTTCTCCAACAATACGGGCTCCACCAATAGGAAGGTCCAGCATGATTTCTAGGCATGAGGTAAAATTAAGCCCCACCCCCTAAATTTAGGCCTATTAAAACCATGCGTTTCCCCACCATTTCTCACATCATTCGTAAGAACTATACGAGGTGAAGAGAAATGAGGGGAAAGGGAGGGGGGGGGAGAAAACTTGCCTTTAGGAGTGCCCTGCAGGTAGCCTAGGCTAAAATACCCTGATAGCTGATAGAAGCTCTCTTGAAGGCAGAGTCACCAGCCACTTCAATCGGCCAGTAGAAGCAGCCTCGGAGCGAGTGTACACACACACTCCCCTCACCACGAGGCCACTTCTATCGGCCGATCGAAAGCTAGCTCCCTTGAGGACACAGTCCCCAGCTGCTTCAGGGCAATGCATGGCTGCCCCTGTCCCCTCACCTTTAGGGCAGTCTCTGTCCTGCAGTGGAAGCTCCCCAAGTGCGGTCAACAGCCAATTTGATCGGCCGATAGAAGCGGCCTCACGGCAAGGGGAGTGTGTGTGTGCGCTCACTCCAGCCTGCTTCTACCGGCCGATCGAAGTGACTGTTGACCGCACTTGGGGAGCTCCAATCACCAGAATGAGACTGCCCTAAAGGCGAGGGGACTGGGGCAGCCACACATCACCCTGAAGCAGCTGGGGACTGTGTCCTCAAGGGAGCTAGCTTTTGATCGGCAGATAGAAGCGGCCTCATGGCGAGGGGAGTGTGTGTGTGCGTGCGTGCTCGCCCCAGGCCGCTTCTACTGGTGATCGAAGTGACTGCTGACCGCACTTGGGGAGCTCCAATCGCTGGAAAAAGACTGCCCTAAAGTGTCTTGGTGGGCCGCTCTTGGTGGGGGAGGAAATTAAGTCACCCCTGAAAAGATGGCCAAGCTGTTTTTTAAAAAAATAAGGCCCAGCCTTATTATGTGAGAAACACGGTAACAAGTTGTCTATCACAGTGTTTTCTAGAAGCAATTATTTTACTGCAATATATATATTATGTAATAATTTAAATTACACAGTAATAAAACTAACTTCTTTTTAAAATATTGATAGGACAATTCATATTAGTTAGGTTAATTAAATATAGTAAAGTCAGAGAAAGTAGTTTAGTCCAGGATTGGGCAAAATTCTGCTCAGATGTCTTCCAAATAATCTTCCTCCTCCCCTTCCCCCTCCTCCACCTCCTCTATAATACTGAATAATTATCTTACTCCATATTTATGAATTCAATCCTGAAAATGTACTAATCCAAGGATTAGTTTAAGTTATTCCCAGTAATTATTCCTAGTATAGATTCAAACTGAACTTCTTTGAAGATAACGTTACTGCCTGCTTTCCTATCCAGAACATACATACAACTCAAACCATCATTAGCAATGCTGAACTTGAAATATAAATATCCTTGTTAAATAGAATACCATTCTACAAAAAATAACTAGTTGCATATTCAACAATTGTTTGAAGAGTATATCCTATGAAACAGTGGAAATCCATTCCACACCAGAGAGAGATGGAGGGAGCGAGGGAGGGAGGGAGGGAGAGAGAGAGAGAGAGAGAGAGAGAGTTCTGTAATATAGCAATATGAATCAATCAATAAAAATACATTGTTCATTTCATGTCTCTATTCAATCATGGACAGTTTTCCTATTATTTCTGTAGCAGTGTTTCTATCTGGGATTTGTCAAAAAGACAGCAAGGCACTTGATTTTTGTGAGTCTGCCTTGTAAAATGACATAAAAAGAGTAAAAGTGGAGCATGCAACCTGCCAAAGAGCTGGGGGCATGTGTGAATTTAAGTTGGATCACTTAACCCTGAATCAGCAATAAACAAGAAAATACTTTCCATTGAGATGAAAGTATTATTCCTGTGTAGAGGGAGCAAGTTAACACTGCAAGAATGTAAACTCTTCCTGCCTCTTTTAAAGAATAATCTGTTTCCAACTCCACACACCAAAACTAAAATCATCAGTCAAATGGTCCATTTCAGCAGCATTTTTTTTCTTTTATAAACAAAAAAATCTAACTAAAAGAAATGCCAAAAATGGTAGGAGTAATAATGGAAAAAATGAATTGGTGATCTTGGGATTTATGGATTAAAATGGACTTATTTATGGAAAGAGGAGAACCATGATATGTAATTTTGAAGAGTGGAAATAGTAACCACCATGTTTCTAACTACTGCCAAGAAGATTGGATGTCACTTCTTCAGATTTCTTTTTTAACTCTTTAACTGTATTTTTTATTTCTATTCTTTTCATTCTTCTAATTTTATATTTCTGTAGCTGTAAAAATCTACAGAATAGATGGTCTACAGATAAATCTACAGATAGATGATCTATCTATCTATCTATCTATCTATCTATCTATCTATCTATCTATCTATCTATCTTTCTATTATCTATCTATCATTTATCTATCATCTATCAAACCTTCTATTCAATTGTGTTCAAGTCTTTTTTCAGGAGTCAATTTGGTGTACTCATTAAAACACCTAATATCACTATATACTGTATATAAAGCTGTTTTAAATATATGATATAGGCCATTGCCCCTTTTCTCACAATCTTGTTTCTTGAATTGGCCATGAAGATCATAGCTCAGTGCTATCACTTGAATTCCTTTACATGGAGATATACTAATTTTGTGACACCATCCATATAAACTCTGCTCATTGTTCTTTATTGCCCACTAAAAGTATGTGCTGACCAATTGTTCCCTGTCTTCACCTGAATCTTCAATAGATCACTAGAGATGTGCTATGTTCCTTCCTGCTTCAAACACTCTACCATCATCCCAGTGCCAAAGAATCCCTCCCTCAAGGAACTGAATGACTACAGAACAGTTGCTCTAACATCTGTAGTTATGAAAATCTTTGAAAGGCTTGTGTTGTTGTCCACCTGAAAGACCATTCAAGGATCCCACGTTATTATTCTCATGCAGTTACATTACCGAGCAAGAGATCGACAGATGATGCTATAACATGCTCTGCAAACAGCCTACAACACTCTGAACTCTCAAATACCTTAACAAGGTCATCTTTAGACTTCAGTTCAGCATTCAATACCAATTATTCCAGACCACTCGTCTAAGTAATTAAACAATTAGAGACCTATTATCACTTGTAAGTGATCATAAGTTCAAACAGACAGAACAGCAGTGAAGCTAGGCAGAATCACATCTATACCTGTGACAATCAGCACGCCCCCCCCCCCAAGGCTCTGTTGCTATCTCATTCTTTGTTTCCTATATACCCAATGACTGCATCTCAAAACAATCCATCATTTTATAAATCTGAAGTTTGCTGACTGTACACACAGTTGTTGCTCTCATTTGATCAACGATGAGTTCTACTACAGGACATGACGTTATACAATCTTGCATCATGGTGTGACCGGATACAATCTGGAATTGAACACACTTCAAAACGCGTGAAATGGGTAGACTTTAGAAAAACCCTCCAATACTTACCACCTCTTACAATAACCAAGACTAACCACCGTAATCAACAGTAAAACCTTCACAATTTTCTAGGTTCTACTAATACATGACCTGAATGAACATCAAACGAACATCATAAATATTCATAAAAAGCAAACAAAGATGTTCTTTCGTGTGCCAATCTCAGGAAGTCTCAAACTGCCAGGAGCTGCTTGATACAGTTCTGTACAGAGATAATTACTGAGTCTTGTCATCTGCAGCTTCTTAACCTGTCTGGATTTGGTTCTGCAAGCCCAAACAGGACAGAACAGACTTCAGAGGATAATTAGAACTGCAGAAAAAAATAATACTACCCACTGCCTTCAATCGGGACGCTTATATTTGCACGAGTTCAAAAGAGGGCTGTGAAAACTATTTACAGACCCTACATTCCCAAGACATAAACTGTTTCAACTATCTTTCCCTCAAAATGATGCCTTATGAGCACTGCCACCCCAGAAACAACTAAACACCAAGACAGTTTTTTCCCCCAAAGCCAATCACTCTGCTAAACAAATAATTCATGTTCAACTATTTACAAAGTGTATCTACTCATTATGTTAATCTTCTCATCACTCCTGTAGCACCCATCCTCTGTCACTTGTATTTGTAGGGCTATAACTTGGTTGCTTGTATCCTTATGATTATATTGACTGTTTCCTGGGTATGATTGAGTTTGATTCTACCCTATGACTATCTAGTGCTGTAGTACGGCTTTGATTCTTGATTCTTAACAGATGTACCTTTTCTTTACTGAGAGTATTTTCACCAAGACAAATTCCTTGTGTGTCCAATCACACTTGGCCAATAAAGTATTCTATTACTATCTATCTAATGAGTGTCCATAAAATATTGTGCCAATAAGATATACTTCACTAAAAAGTTGAACAGTGGGGAAAATCTTAAGATATTCTTAGGCATACTTTTCATCTCATGCTGTAAACATTCTTCATCATGGAAAAAATGGGATTTGCTGCTATCTTTTCAAGCTTGTTTGGAAAGGGGACCTTATAAATAGTCAAAGTGAATTGCCCTTGAAAACAATTTTCCAGTAAATGTGTGGTGTGCATAAATTAAAGTTTGATTTATGGTTTCAGGGAGAAAAGTGGCTTCATGCATAACAATACGAATGGGCACAGATTATGAAACACAATGGAACCAAGTAAGATATTTGTCATGATGGTGTTTTATTCCGTAAATCAAGCAGATTATAGTAGCATATATTATAGAGATGTCACATTGTGTACTATCTTCTTGTAAACAGAACACTCAGTTGGATGTTATGCTGACTCTAAAGAATTACACTTTTAGGAAACATTTTTCTGACCATTTTTTTAGCCCATATACAACCATCTGGTTGTGTTTTCCAAAAATTTCTAAATTTGGTGTTTCCCTCAAATTTTCATTTTTTAAATACTTTACATAAAAGCCAAACCCTCATGGATACTAGGTGGCTGAATAAAACTTCCAAAGAATAATTTGATTCAGTGAAGCTTCATCTGATTTACCCTACTGAAGCAGGTTTGTGAAGAAAATCTGTGGCTTCAAATTAACAAATCAAAATGAATAGCCCCAAATGATCTAAAAATTGCCGAAGCATTTCAGAGATTCAATTGCCTTTTGCTTGCTTCTGAGATTGCTACGTACAATATCAAGTGCTGCAACTTCAGTGAACACTGAGACAATATAGAATGGTGTCTTGAGCTTAGGGAGATGGCTGAATGATGGAATAGCTCTCCAATGTTGAGCAACCTTAATGAGATCTATCAACTCATGAGGCAAGTCCTTGTTACAAGCTCACATTACTTTGGAATTCATTCTCATCCGGCTTTATCTGACATTGGTTTGCCCATCAGAGCTGTCCAAAGTAATGCAGTAGTTAATGCCTTCAGCTGATATTCCATGGCTGATTCTTCTCCCCTTATTTAGGGTTATAGGTGAAAAGCCTTCCCCATATTCTAAAGAAAGAACACAAGGACACTTTATATGATTGTGGAGACCTATGACAAATTACCAGATCACATCCTCTCCCTCGATGCAAGCACTGCCACCAAATATATCTATTCAAATCAACATGTAAAGTACACACAAAGGCAAAGATTTGGGTATTAAGCTTAACAAAAGATTAGGTATCAAAAGAATAAGGGAGAATGCAAGAAGAATGGGAGGGCACCTAAGAGGGCACCTAAAACAAATAAGTTTTGAAGAAAAGACATGCCAAGTTTGGCTTGATGAAATGCAATATAAAACCAAATCCTAACACCACTCTGTTTAGATACCAGTTGTATTCACTGAGTGATATAGATTCCTTCCTGCATTCTGAAAAAAAACCCTAACCATAACCTTTCAGTTTAGAAATGGGGCTTAATCCCTTTGCTTTGCTTTCTTTTCTTTTCTTTTCTTTCCCTTTCCTTTCCTTTTTTTCCCTTTCCCTTTCCCTTTCCTTACTTTCCCCTTTCATGACTTTGCCCTTGGCTTTGCCTTCCCCTTTTTCCCTCAGCTTGTATCTAAAGATAGATTAGAAAAGAAAACATTTCTAGTAAACTCTTCCCTTTCTATTTAATCTGAAATAGACATATCTTTTCCAAGAATTTGGCCAATTATCCCACATAAATTATCCATATGTTCTGATCTAGTTAGGACTTCCTAGAAGCTGGCATGGGACAAGTCTTCTGAAAATAAATAAATGGGTGTGAAACTAATACTGAGAGGCACTAACATCATCTTTCTAATCACTGGCAGTTGAGTAGATTATTTTATAGTTTTCAGCTCTAACATAATTGGTTGATTAGTCTGTGGGGTGGTTAGTGTAGAGATGCCACTTACTGCCAGTATGTAGTGATCTCTTCAAGGTTGTTGCTTTTTTAACTTTTAAAAAAACCAGATACACATATAAATTGTCATATAGCCACATGATAAAAGTCACAAGGCAAAGAGTCCAGCATTGTTCTAATCACACCGAACTTTTTAAAGATAAACTAAAATGACACAAAGAACTACATTGGGACCTTGGAATTCTACTGCTTTGAAACTGAACTTGGTACTCAATGCATTTTGAGACAAACATTTTGTCCTGTACTCATCATTGATTTAGTACTCAATGAACAAGCTACAACTTGTCAATGTTGGCTGCCTTGTGACTCACTATATTATTCCTTATGGGCAAAAAATGTTTGGTTCCCATCATTTTTGGAACTCATCCCCTGCCTAGAACCAATTAATGATGAATATCAAGCTACCACTATGTAACCTTTTGTTTTATTTACTGATTTCATTTAACAAATAAAATCAAAACTTTCCAATCACTCAGCAGATTTGGAAGAAATTGTTATTTGGGGGAGTTGCATTTATTTTATTTTTGAGAAATGAATGTTAGCCACACTGTGACTTATATTTGTCAGTAGGAACATCTATATCAGGGGTGTCAAACTCATGACAACATGTTGTCATCACGTGATGTAACTTTTTCCCCTTTGCTAAACCAGGGGTGGGTGTGGCCAGTGTGTGATGCATCTGGCCCCTGGGCCACAAGTTTGATACCCCTGATCTATAGGAACATATTAATTCCTGCTATTTTATTATTATAGTGAGCATTTTATAAAGGCTGACTAATACACACACAATCAACTGACACACGGAATGAGCACAATGTCCCTATGCCTTGTGTTCTTTGATAGTAAAGTACAACGCAATTGTAAATGCCTTAAAAAATCAAGGTACTAATGAAAAATATATTTGGTTATTAGAGAAAATAAATGAAAGCTAATCAACCAATATTGCACTATTTTACTGCCCAATTAGCATCCAGTACACTAATGTGTTCGGCAAGGTGATCTCCCAAAGTTTTTAATAAGTAGTTCCTGAGGAAACTGTCAGAGGACATAACTGAGGAAAGTGAGGTTTAATGTAGATTGTGAAATGCTCATTCACCTTTGGTTCACCAGTGACATTGTAATTGTCAGCCACAATACCAAGGAAGCTAAATTGAAATGCTTAAATGAGTTCAGTGAGGCAAATAAAGCACTTGGCATAGAGATCAATAGAAACAAAACTCAATATACAAGCAGCCATTTTGCCGATACTGTGAAATGGAACTTGAGAATCAGCCGATAGACAATGTAAATTCTTACATCTATCTTGGACAATAAATCAACAACTTACATAAAATTGATCTAGAAATATCCAGCAGAATAATAGCATTGTTTCAGTATTAATTACATAAAAAGAGATCTTCAACAGATAGGTAACAATAAAGAAAGAGCAAACATTTAAGCATTTTGGTGCTTCTAGCAGACTATCTCAAATAATGTGAAGTGTGGAGCATATGAAATTTAGATGCAGACAAGAATTGAGTTGGGTGGAGTGCAATGGATGGACAAATGCTGAAGATTTGTCTCAGAGATTGATATAGAGTAGAAATGAGGATATTCATCAATAGACTGACTTCAAAGATCTCACAAAATTACCTCAGAACAATTATAATGAACAGTCAGATTGTATATTAATCTGAAATAGGAAAAGACAAAAACATATCAGTGGCCTTACCATTATGCACACCAGTTCAGATTACATTTCACAAGGTGGAGAGTTGGTCTATGAAAATAATTTGGTCCCAATTTAGTCATTTCAGATATCAAGAATATCCAGACTATACAATAATTAAGTGATAAAATATATCTGTACACAACTGCATCACTTCTGAAGGGTTTTAAATATGCATATTTTACAACTTCCCTTTACATACACAAAATCCTATGAGATATGCATTCTCTGAGATTTTACCTCAAAAAAAAAAAACACATACAATTTTCATGCAGGGTGTTTATTTCTTTGCTGGAACTTTATATCTCTCTTATCAGCAGGTGTGATGGACACCAACGAAGGAGGACATGATGTGATGGGCTAGCTGCTAGAGCAATGCAGCAGGTTCTCAAGAATTAGGGAACACATTGGAAGGAGGGAGGCAAGAGAACAGACAGCACAGTCCATAGTTGGACTGTGGGAGTGGTGGGATTCAAATTATTTTACCACCAATTCAGTGGGTGTGGCTTGGTGAGCGTGCTCTGCCTAATGTGCGGGCGCACAGCTTTCCCCACACTAGCTGAGGCCTGCAGTGTCAATCAGCTGAGAAGATAAGCAAGAGAAAAGCACAAGGGTGAGTGGAATGGCCGATCCCACACTTTTCTTTCTCCTCTCAGCTAATTTTTTTCCTCCTCACAGCCGATCATGGAGGCTTTTTCTTACTACAAGTTTGGTTGAACTGGTCTGAACCGATAGCATACCACCATGGACTGTGAAATAAAGAAATGTAGTCACTGTCTAGAATCTCCCAGATTCACTGTCTAGAATCTACCTATACAATCCCATGGTTGTATAGGTTGTATAATCTGGCAAAATTCTGACTATATTACATAAGCAAATAAAATATCTAAACATTGGCTAGATTGTGGTATGTCATTCTTAGCTACAGGTCAAATCACTCTAAGTAGTCCACAGAATATAAATAAATTGGGAGTGTGGGAAGACAGATCCTTGGTCCTGGAAGATCCCTAATCAGCAAAATTTCCTTATAGGAGAAACTATCCCATTTTTCAGACCCCAACAGATTGCTGAAAAGCCAGATGTTAATGACTTTAGGGAACATAAAGAGCCTAGGGAGGATGGTCTGTTAGTTGAAAGAAGAGAGGCAGAAGTAGATAAACCCTTGAAGCCCCTCTAAATGATGTCCAGCAAGAGCAGAAACAAAGGAATCAACTCTTCTACCTTGTCACACCAGAAGGTACTCAGGTTATACACAGGGTCTCAAGTCTGATATCTTAAAGGTCTTTAAAAGTGACAAGTAGCATCTTTAATTGCACCTGGAAGCCAACTGGTAACCATTGCAGCTTTCAGAATAGACTCATTATATGAATAAACACACCAATTCCCAAATGACTTAAAGGCTAGGTCACATCGCCAGACAGATGCAAAACGTATGTAAAAGGACACAGCGGATGGCCAAAAATCTGGGGGTGGCTCCATCTGTTCTTATCCGCTCTCAAAAGGGGCAAAAATTTGTACAAAGAGAATGGAAAAGAACGAACGGGGGGAGGATGTAGTGCAGATGTAAAATGGATGCTCAATGGAAGCCTAGCGGATGAAAGCAGATGGAAGCGGATGGCNCGGATGACGACGGATGTATAACGGATGTTCCCCATATGCATAGCGGATGGACGCGTTGGATACTTCATCCACTCAAAAAGTTTTGTGCTTCTCAAAACTTTTTGAGCGGATGAAATCACAGTAGACGGATGCTGGATGGATAGAGAGTATGAATCACGGAAGCAGTGAGTACACAATGGATGCATCGCGTTTTCCAATGGATGGCAAGCGTTTCTCTCCATTTTACATCCTCTTTGCATCCGTTGGTGCAGTGTGATATGGGCTTAAGCTGCTGCAGTTTTTACTAACTGAAGCTTTCAAATGCTATTATTTATTATTCATTTATTTTAAAATAACTTTGGAGGGCTTATAACAATAAAAAAACTTACCAAAACAAGTATTGGAAAACCAGTAGTTCAAACATAAGGGGATTAGAATATAGGATCAAATTATTTAAAAAAAAAGAAGAAGAAGCTTGAATTATTTTTCAGCTCAGCTTGTGAATCAGAAATTATTCAACCTCTGTGCTTAGCTGTAAACTATGCCCTCAGCTGACCTTCACTGGGTCTTATCCAACTCACAGAGATAGCAAGAATAAAAGGAGATAATTAAAAACAAAATAGTCAGTAAGCCTGCTGGAATAAAGTAAGTATCAAATCTTTGAAAATTGTCACAATTTGGCTTGTTTATGACCATAATAAAGATTTGATTTTTCACAGTTTTACTTCCACAAAGTCCCCAAAGAAGTAAAGCCCCTGTCACACTGCACCAACGGATGCAAAGAGGATGTAAAATGGACAAAAAAGCTTGCCATCCATTGGTCATCATGGTTTAAACGCAATATACTCACTGCCTTCTGTTTTGATTCCTCTCTATCCGTCCAGCATCCGTTTATTGATGTTTCATCCGCTCAGAAAGTTTTGAGCTGCTTCAAACTTTTTCGCGGAAAATGTATCCAATTCATCCATTCTGCATCTGCTACGCATCCGCTAGGCATCCGTTCTACATCGTTACGCATCCGCTATATCCGCTAGGCATCTGCTGCGCATCGCGCAACTCGCATCGCTCGGACGCAGGGAGGAAGCGCGAACAGATGCAGACAGATGCAGAACAGATGCCTAGCGGATGCAGCACGGAACAAAGCGTTTAAAACGGAAAAAACGTTCACAGAGGGGACCTATCTCAGATATAAAGGATGTCTACAGGATGCCTAAGAGGATGCCTAAGAGGATGCCTAGAGGATGCAAAGGGACATCTATACTGCCTATAAAAAGGGGAGCAACACATCTGGATCTCACTTTCAGAACAGCAGCCCTGGGTGTGGACCTCTGCAGCCTTCATCTGCCTCTTCCTCTTCCACAGCATCCAGCCATGTCCACCGTGGATCATAACACAGTCCTTTTAGCAGCCACCATCCTTGTGCAACAGTGTGAAGCCATCTACAGGCTCTGTGAACTCTACTATGGGAAGAAAAAGGGGCGGCGCAAGAAGCATCTGGGTACGAAGGTGGTTTGCCAGAAGAGCAGAGGATGGACTGTACAACAAGCTGATGGTGGACCTCAGGAACGAAGACACTCGGGCATTCCAGAACTTCATGAGGATGCCTCCAGCCATGTTTGACGAAGTTGTGGAGTGGCTGAAACCCAGGTGGACCAAGGCAAACCACAACATCCGGCCCAGCCTGGAACCTGTGCTCAAGGTGGCACTCACTCTGCGCCACCTGGCTCAGGGACCATGCAGGAGCATGCAGTACCATTACAGGAGCATGCAGTCGGCTGGAGGGTGCCCACCCAACACCATCAGCATTGTGGTCAGAGAAGTGGTGCAGGCCATCATCGAAGAATACAAGGAGGAGCTCCTCCAGTGCCCCTCCACTGAAGAAGGCTGGAAGAAAGTTGCAGACCAGTGGTATCAGAAGTGGAACTTCCCCCAACACCGTTGGAGCCATAGATGGCAAGCATGTGGTCTGCAAAGCTCCAGCCAAGTCGGGTCCACTTATTTCAATTACAAGGGCTTCTTCAGCATCATCCTCTTCGCCATGGTCGATGCTGACTACAAGTTCATATACATCGATGCTTCAGGCAACGGCTCATCTTCATATGCCCAGGTATACAATGCCAGTCACCTCAAGGAGGAGCTGGAACGCAACCTCATCGTGGGCTTCCCATATCCAGAACCCCTGCCCAACGACACACAGATGTGCCCTACTTCATCGTGGGGGATGACGCCTTCTCCCTCACAACCTACCTCATTGAAAAGACCTACACTTCCAGACTCCTCACCCATGAAGAGAGGATCTTCAACTACAGGCTGTCCAGGGCAAGGCAGGTGGTGGAGAAACACCTTTGGCATCCTGGCCAACAGGTTCCAGGTACTTCTCACTACCATGTAACATCGCCCAGAGACCGTGAGGAGGATCATTGCTGCATCCTGCACAATCTCATGCGCACCCGCTACCCGGTCTTGCAGAACAGGCCTCATGGACCTCCAACAAGGCAATGGGGACATGGAGCCTGGGGATGAAGGCAGGGCGAAACCTGATAGACACTAGAGGATGTGCAAGGTCCCAACAGAGCTTCACATGAAGGGAAGAAGCAGCGCAACCTCCTGAAACACCTGGTGCAACTCCACAGCTGGAGCAGTGGAGTGGCAAGACAGGATGATAGATGCTTAATGGATTCTTCCTTCAGTGTGTCTCATCACACTGATGAGATTGGGCCATGTATGTTGAGTGGCCCTACAATGAACAAGGATTCAATAAAGAGCTGTGTTTATATTCAAATGTGTGGATCAATGCTTACATTGATATTGATAATAAAGGGCCAAAGGTATGGCAGCTGGGATGGTGGACCATACCAGTCCACTATGCTTGCACTGGAGGTTTATCTATTCCACAGCTATTACCCATCCCAAAGGTATCCCTGCCCATCCCACTGCTATCTTAACCCATCCCACAAGCATGCAAAGGCTTAAACCATTTCTATAAGTTTCCACCAAGACTTTATTAAAAAAAAAAGAAATGAAGCAAGTGTATGAATCAAAAATAGACTTTTTATTACAAGAAGCTATAAAACAAAAATGAGTCTCTGGCACTCCTCTTGGTCGCTCAGTCTTAGGGGTGAAGGGTCCAGGTGCTGTGGAGGTGGCTGGTGCTGGAGTGCTTTTCATCAGCTCCTCCAGAAGCAGAAAGGAGCAGAAGCCCCAGCCCCAGAAGAGCGAGCCCGTGCTACAGAAGCCCCAGCAGAACCAGAGTGAGGGCCAGGGGGTGGGATGGTAGCCCTGTCCCTCTTGCAAGGGCTGGCAGCAGTTGGCTGAGGCTTGCTGTGCTTCAGCATGGTTGTGGGGTTGCTGGCTGGCAGGTAGGCTGGCAGGAACCAAGGCTGGCAGGAAGGCTGGCAGGGAGGCAGGCACCAAGGATGGCAGGAAGCTGGCAGGCAGTCAGGCACCAAGGATGGCAGGCAGGCACCAAGGATGGCAGGCAGACACCAAGGCTGGCAGGCAAGCTGGCAGACAGGCAGCCACCAAGGCTGGCAGGCAGTCAGACACCAAGGCTGGCAGGCAGACTGGCTGGCAGCAAGGTGCAGGCAGGCAGACAGCAAGGCTGGCAGGGAGCTGTCAGGCAGGCAACAGCCAAGGCTGGCAGGGAGGCTGGCAGCAAGGCTGGCAGCAAGGCTTGCAGGCAGACATGCAAGACAGTACAGGCAAGGCAGTTGATGTGTCTGGAAGCAGGTCTTTCCTCTGAATGGTGACCTGCTTCCGAGCTACTTCTGTTATATCCACGGGGCTGACGCAATGCATCCTCCCCACATGTGCAATTAATGCTCGGCATCCGCTAGGCTTCCGCTGTGCATCCGCTGTGCATCCGCTGTGCATCCGCTTCATCCGCTGTGCATTCCGTTCTGCATCCGCTGTATCCGTTCTGCGTCCCGCTTTGCTGAGCCCCCCCGGAAGCCTAGCGGATGTGCCATCCGCTTCCATCCGCTTCCATCCGCTGGGCTTCCCTTCCTCATCCGCTTTCCATCCGCCCTGCGTCCTCCCCGCATCCGTGTTATCCGCTCCGGTTATGCAAATTTTTGCCCCTTCTGAGAGCAGATAAACAACGGATGGAACATTTTTCTCGTCCGTTGTGTCCGTTTTGCATCCGTTGGGCAGTGTGACAGGGCCTTAACTTTGTTGGTGCATCTTCACAAAACAACCTAGAGCCCTTATTTGGTCCAGCATTTTAAATATTGCACTTTCCAAAAGAAAGTTCAGGCTCTTCAAAGAGTCTTGATATATGGCACTCAAACTATCTCCCATATGCCTAGGAGGTACTGTGGTCTAAAAAGGCTTTCTTTCTTGAAATTTTGGGTAGACAGCACATTTGAAGGGCATCGATTATAACTGGATTCTGGAAGCTCATTTCAGTTGTCTGATATCCTATTACCAATTTTCCTTTGCATGGTATTAGAATTAATGCATAACAATTTATAGCTCTTCTCCTCAGCTATGTAGGAGCATAAAAGTCAGTGAAATGCACATTTGCTAATATAGTATTCTATGAAATAAGTACACAACTCATCTGAAATGTGACAACTTTCTTTGGAAAAGTCTAATATGTGTAAAAATAATCACCTAATTACCTTGCATTTTGTCTATAAATTAACATAATTCCATGGCTAAATTGGGCATTGTTTTAATGAAATTCTATGTAGGTCATAATAATTCAAATTAAGCTAAATATGGTATCATATAAATATACTATTGCTTATAGAACTGAAGTTGAAGCACATAAATTAAATCGATAAGAGTGAGCATGACAGCAATATATGCTTTCACTGCAAGGATTCCACAGAATAGGACATATTTGTTGTCCTATCACACAAAGTTCCAGAAGCGAGAGTAACGAAGGAGATAATATTTTATTTTTGTACTTATATAATCAAAAATGAAAATCAAACAATTGCCTGCAATTCCAAAACTGGAGGTTTTCAAGAATAGAGTGGACAACCATTTGACTGGGATGGCATAACCTCTCTTGCCTTGAGGAGAGAGTTTCTTCCAGCCCTGTAATTCTATGTTCTATGTTTTGTTAGATGATTCACATACTTGAAAAATCCACTTTTCTTGATATCTTAATTAATTCCAAATACTTGAAATATATATATTTTAACACACAGCTATGTCAAAGCAATTTACATGAAACATTCAGATACTGATACAGGATACTCAAGTTTGTTTTCATAAGAGTCATACTTCATAAGAAGTAATATCATATTCTTCATAACTTTATGAAGAAAAATATTCTTAAGTGAATCAAGCAGAAGTTATAACACTTCTGTAACTTTTTAGAGCTGGAAATGATCAGTCAGAGAAATGAGTTTTTTAGAACATAGATACTGTATATGATCTGAAAAAGAAATCAAATTTCTTAGGAATATGTTTACTGTGACAGTGTAAGAGTTTCAAAATAACTTTTGTTTCCTGCAGTAGATCTATATATAGGCAATCCCAAACAGCTATAGTCTTTTTAATGCTATTTTGATGCAAGAGGAAGGATGTTTTTTTTCTTATTTGAAAAGAAAATTCACCCAGCTGAAAGTCCATACATTAAATCTGATTTTTACCGTTTTGAGATGTGACCTGTTGACAAGAACATTTCCATCAAGCCTTTGCCTAGGCAAGTCTGTCTGGTGACCATGAAATAAACCTGTGGACTCAATCCCATTATGAAAATCCTTCCTAACAACCTAGTGAAAGATACAGACTTCCTAAAAGTGCTTGGTTAATTTCCTAATGATCTGGCTGATCCTTTTACATGTCTGCCAACTTTTGGCTATGACACATGGCCATGGAAGGAATGAGCAGCTCGAAAGATGAAGGAATAAATGCCTTGCAGAGGGAGGAGGAATTGCCAAGCACCTTGAAAAAAATACTTGTACTCTTCAGCTCAAAACCCATCACTGAATATGTTTATACTATAAGACTATTTCTAGACACTAAAAAGAATAACTTTAATGGTGAAAAGGAAGATTTAAGCAAAGAGAAGAAGAAATTATGAAAGCCTATATTTTTGGGGTGGTGGTCCAGATTCTTCAGCTCAAAACCCATCACTGAATATGTTTATATTATATGACTATTTCTAGAAACTAAAAAGAATAACTTTAATGGTGAAAAGGAAGATTTAGGCAAAGAGAAGATGAAATTATAAAAGCCCATATTTTTTGGGGGGGGTGGTCCAGATCCATATCAGAAAGCTCATCCCAAATTAACATGAAGATAAAGGAATGAGGAATAAAAGCTCATTTGGATTCATCCTGTTATTATAATCAATCTTTCAGACATATCTTGTAACTTTTTCTTGGACTGGTCCATCTTGTAGGTCTGACCCTATCATCCTAAAACACTTTCTTTTTTAAGGAAACATTGTTAAGAAGTTGGTAGCATGGCAAGGTCACTGGATGAAATGGATTATCTAGCTATTTTTCAGGTAGATTTAGGCCCATACATTGTCAGTCTCATGGATGACATATAATGGCACTTGGATGGGGAATAGGCAGGGGTGGGATTCAAAAATCCCAACAACTGGTTCTCTGCCCAGTTGCTGGATGAGTGTGGCCATGGTGGGCATGGCCTACTGGAACTTATGGGAGGGCCATTTTTCACCTTCCCCAGAGTCCGGAGGCTTCTCTCATCTGCCATCATCAGGCTTCTCTATTGTGTTCGTCTTTTTGTAGGGCACCCTTGTGACTCAACTTTTCTGAAAGATAAGCCTGATGATGGCAGATGAGATTCTGCCGAAATGTTGCTACAACTTTAGAAGCACAACTATAATGACGTGGGATAATACCCAAAGGAAGCTGAATAGCAAACATGTAAGTACCCGCAACTACAGTGACGTGGGAAAATACCCGAACAAAGCTAAACAGCATATATATATCGTGTTTCTCCAATAATACGGCCTCCACCAATAGGAAGGCCCAGCATGATTTCTAGGCATGAGGTGAAATTAAGCCCGCCCCTAAATTTAGGCCTATTAAAACCATGCTTTTCCCGCCATTTTCACATCGTTTGTTAGAACTACACGAGGTCAAGAGAAATGGGAAAGGGCGGGGGTGGGGGGAAGGCAGGCGAGGGGAGAAAACTTGCCTTTACGATGCCGCAGGTAGCCTAGGCTAGAATACCCTGATAGCAATAGAAGCTCTCTTGAAGGCAGAATCACCAGCCACTTCGATGGCAGTAAAGCGGCCTCGGAGTGAGCGCACACACACACTCCCCTCGCCACGAGGCTGCTTCTAAAAT
The DNA here is from genome assembly GCA_004320025.1 of Laticauda laticaudata. Taxonomy (NCBI): domain Eukaryota; kingdom Metazoa; phylum Chordata; class Lepidosauria; order Squamata; family Elapidae; genus Laticauda; species Laticauda laticaudata. The sequence goes on from BHFT01014169.1 coordinate 60,747, forward strand.
GTACATCGATGACACATTTGTGATTTGCCCCATGTAAAAGAAACCTAAACAATTTCCTAACACACCTAAACAGCACACACCCAAAATCAAGCTCACCATAGAAATAACAAAACAACTACCATTCGTAGATGTACTAATCTACAAAAGAACAGATGGACACTAGGACACACTGTATACCAGAAGAAAACACAAAACCAACCGTCTCAACGCCCAATCCCACACACCCAGCACAGATAAATTCCGTGTCCAAAACATAATCACCAGACAAAACGCCTGGCAGATAAGACACACACTAAAGACTGAACTATGCACCTTGACATAAAGTACTGACAGCTAATGGCTTCCACAAAAACAAAATCACCAGCTTGATCCACAAAAACACCCTAAGACATAATAGAGACCAGAAGATCAACAGACATATGGAATAGCTGTCCTGGCCTACATAAGAGGTACTACAGACAAATTAGTAAGATTTTACACAGGCATCACATCAGACTGCCTTCAAACAACAAAAAATAGCAGCCATCCTAAGAAACCCCAAAGATAAAATTGGACCTGGAAAAACCAAGGCATATACAAAATCCCCTGTGCTTCATGGATGAAGACAAAAATGTAGTAAAAAAATCTGGAACACACCTCCTCAGCTAGTCCAACACATGAAAGCCACAGATCACATCAAATTCAATGCACTAAAACCTAGCCACTATAGAAACAGCCACAGAATCATCAGAGAAGCCATAGAGATTGAAAAAAGACCTGAAAGCATGATAGAAGAGATGATTCCACCAGACTGTCAATCATTTGGAAGCCTGCACTCTCAAATAGAAAGATCTCCACACCACAAGCCAGGCAAACACCTGGGCACAAACAGACTCCCTCTGATACCTCCAGCTCAAACACACCCCAACCAGGCACCAGATGAAACTAGCTTCTAATAGATGATAGCCGTTCTTTTACTCGAAGCAGCTGCACTGAAAGCCCTCCAAATACAGGAACACAGTGTTTCCAGCCAATGAAAGCACAAAACAGACAGAAGAAACGAGAACACCAATCAAACAAACTCCAAGACCAATAAACACAGACCAAGACTCCCAACCAATCAGGATGAAGAAAAAACATCCTTGGCACAACAGTAGTAGCCTCAAATTTAAAACTAACGGCTGTGATACTTACCACATATGAACAATACAGAACCCTGATGATGCAAATGTGATTTGCTGAAATGTTGCTACAACTTTAAAAGCACAACTACAATGCTGTAGGATAAAACCCCGAAGGAAGCTGAACAGCACATATATGTCCTATCATATCCATATCATATCTTCCATATCCATATCCATATCCATATCCATATCCATATCCATATCCATAATATATATATATATATATATGTTTTTTTTTTTTATGAGATTCTGCTGAAACGTTGCTACAACTTACAGAAAACATGAGCTACAACTTTAACAGAACTACAATGACGTGGGATAATACCAAGGAAGCTAAATATATATATATATAATATTATATATATAAATATATATATAAAATATATATATATATGTATATATATATAAAGTTTTCGCAGGTACTTACATGAATGCAGTTCAGCTTCCTTCGGTATTATCCCACGTCATTGTAATGCTTTTAAAGTTATACACACACACACACACACACACACAGGACACACACACACCACACGGACACACACACACATATATATATATATATATTATATTGTTTATATATATTTGTTTCTGAGGTTTTCGCGAGTATTGTATGTGGATCTCTGGTTATTCGGGTTTTCTCCGCGTAGAATTGGAAGTATCTAGGCAACGTTTCGATGAAGTCTCATTCATCATCTTCAGGCTTGTTTCTTCAGCTCTGTGCTTCTCAGAGTAATGTGAGCTTGCAGCTGCTTCTTCCTTTTAACTGCTAGTGGGGGTGTGACTTGATTGGCTGGGGGTTTGGCTGTGTTCTGATTGGTAGGGGGGTTGTCAAAATCAGCAAGATCCCAAAAACACAACATTAAAACAGCATTCTGCACAAACAGAAAAATATCACCATCCTAAAACCCAAAAGACAAAAATCGAGTTAGAAAACAAGGGTATACGAAATCCCTTGCACTGCCTGCCCACTACATACATAGGACAACTAACAGAAGAATTAGTGCACGCATTGAAGAACACAAAAACTCAATCAGAAAAGAAGAACTGACCTCTTCCCTGGTCCAAACCTCAAAGCCACAGGACATGAAATTGACTTTAAAAATACCAGAACCATCGCCAAAACGAACACTCAACAACAGAATAATCAGAGAAGCCATAGAGATGAAAAACGCCACACAGATGAATAAACGAGATGATACTCCCGCCCACAACAAACATTTGAAACCTGCTCTCTGCATAATAAACGAGTATCTAACATGAAGAATGACACCAGACCCACACCCACAAGTGGCACAAGATGCTACCACCACACTTCCATGCAGAAAAAAGACTACACCCACAAGAAGAGGAGACCGACCACAACCAGAAGCCATACTGCAGCTGCACCACTACCCAGTTCAAACCCCTCTGACCCATACAAGAAGCAAACTGCACCCACATGAAGATGTGGCACGACACGACACGAACGCAAACAACAAGATCCACTCACACAGCTCAAATCCCCAGCAACTAAGACTACCTGAGCAAGCCAGGCCCCACCTAAGCAGAACACACCCCAGCAATCAGAACACAGCCAACCCCCTACATCAGAACACAGCCAAACCCCCACCCAATCAAGTCACACCCCAATAGCAGTTAAAAGGAAGAAGCACTGCAAGCTCACATTACTCTGAGAAGCACAGAGCTGAAGAAACAAGCCTGAAGTGATGAATGAGAACTTCATCGAACGTTGCTAGATACTTCCAATTCACGCGGGAGAAACCCGAATAACCAGAGATCATATATATATATATATATATATATATATACACATATATATACATACACACACACATATGTATATATATCTCAACAGGAAATTCTGAAGTACTGATAGGATGATCGTGAGCTTCATATCTCTATTCTGTGCTGAACAGGTCATATGAAGGAAGTCTTAATCCATGGCTTGGAAAGTGTTGGAGTCTGAATGGGGGAAAGAACCAGACAAGAAGGAACTTGTTGTTCCATAAAAAAAACCAACTTATTATCGGACAGTTCTTATTTCAACTCTTGATGGGATTGTGCTTTCCCCTGGAATAGTCTTGGGATAGCACCATTAGCAAAAGAGTTTTATTTTCAAGACTACCAGTTCCAAATAAATCTACCCTCCCGATAAACTCCAAGTGAGAGGACATGTAGAATGTCCCTTTGTATCATACAGTTTTGTGTGAGGCAAATGAGAAATAAACATTTTCTATTAATCCTCTATTTCTCACCCAAAACGAGGAATGCCGCCTTCCTGGATGATATTTATAAATTTTCAGTTTTTTTCTTAAAGGTCTCTAGGGAAGATTAAATTGATGTTTTGAAGTGTTTTTTTTCTGAGAACTGAGAAGGATAAATGTGTAGCTCTATTTTATTATATTACCTCTAACCTGTAAATAACAAGGAGTGACTGAAGTGTCATAGAATGTACTATAAAAAAATGACTTAAAAATTTATTCTGGACCTTTTTCCCTCTTATCTTGTTGATGATAAGCTCTTCATTGTGATAAGCGTCCACTTTTAAATTTTACTGCTGTCTCCTTTTAGGTGTCTTTGTATGTTCTATTGAAGTAAATTGCTTCATTAATACCTCCCTTCCTTCTTTCACACATTGATTTCTATGTACTGAATTCCCCACTGACTGCAAATGCTTAAACCCTCTAAATGCAGTAAACACTTGAATTTTCCACAAGGTTTGACTTGTTATTTTTTTTCCTCCTGCTTAACATTTCTCCTCTCCCTGCAGTCTACATAATAATCTGGCTGCTATATTATGTTATATGTCCTTTGCATATTTTTATCAAGATGCATTAGTTGAATATCTGCCTTTAATACTTTAGATTGTTAACTGTTTGTGTTCTCTGTCTTAAGGCCCTGTCACACTGCCCAACTGATGCAAAAAGGACACAGTGGATGAGCAAAATGTTCCATCCGTTGTTATCCGCTCTCAAAAGGGACAAAAATTTGCATAACCAGAGCAGAGGGGGAGACGCAGGGGCAGAGGAAGAGGCGGCGGGAGTGTGGAGAGCGGGAGAGCCGTAGGAGGCGGGCTGGAAGCGGATGGGGAGTGGATGCACACCGCTAGGCTTCCGGGGGAGCCTCAGGCAAAGCGGGTATGCGGGAACGGATTACAGCGGATGCAGAGTGGATGCACAGCGGAATGAAGCAGATTGCACAGCGGAAAGCTAGCGGCATGCACAGCGAAGCCTAACGGATGGCCCTTGGCTTTAATTGCGCATGCGGGGGGGGATGCATTGCGTCAGCCCCGCGCAGATAATAACGGAAGCAGCTCGGAAGCAGCACCCAGTTCAGAGATAAGACCTGCTGCCAGACACATCAACTGCCTTTGCCTGTCCTTGCCTTGCATTGTCTGCCTGCGAAGCCTTGCTGCCAGGCTCCCTGCCCAGCCTCGCCTATCTGCCTGCCTGCCAGCCTTGCTGTCTGCCTGCCTGCCAGCCTTGCTGTCTGGCCTGCCTGACAAAGCCTTGCTGTCTGCGTGCCTGCCAGCCTTGCTGATCTTCCTGCCTGCGCCTTTCCTGGCCAGCCTTTGGTGCCTGCCTGCCTGCCGCACCTTCCTTGAAGCCTTGGTGCCTGCCTGTCTGCCTTGCCAGCCTTTCCTGCCAGCCTTTGGTGCCTCGCCCCATGTGTCTGCCTGCCACCTTCCAAGCCAGGCCTTGGTGGCCTTGCCTCCCTGCCAGCCTCCTGCCAGCCTTTGGTTCCTGCCAGCCTCCCTTGCCAGCCAGGAACCCCACAACCATGTCTGAAGCACAGCAGCCTCAGCCATCTGCTTGCCAAGCCCTTGCAAGAGGGACAGGGCTACCATCCCGCCACCTGGCCCTCACTCTGGTTTTGCTGTGGGGCTCTGCAGCACTGGTTCGCTCTTCTGTCGCTGGGTTCTGCTGCTTCTGATTAGCTTGGAGGAGCTGCATGACAAGCATTCCAGCACCAGCCACCTCCACAAGCACCTGACCTTGCACCCCTGGGAACTTGAGCGACACAAGAGTACCAGACTCATTTTGTCTTATAGCTTGTGTTAATAAAGTCTCTATTTTGTTCACACACTGCTTCATTTCTTTTTTTTAATAAAGTCTTGGTGGAGAAACTTTTAAAATGGTTTAAGCCTTTGCAGCTTGTGGATGGGCTTAAGATTAGCTGTTTGGGATGGGCAGGGATACACTGTGGGAGGGCAGGTCTACCTTTCGGAATGGGTAATAGCTGTGGGATAGATAAACCTCCAGTGCAAGCATAGTGGAACTGTATGGTCCAACCCTCCAGGGTGCCACACCTATGGCCCTTATTATCAAATAACAATATAATCAAATTCATCCACACATGTCAACATAAAACATCTCTTTATAAATGCCCTGTTCAATTGTAGTGGCCACCTGAACGTACCATGGCACAACCACATCAGTGTTATGCCACAGCTTCAAAGGAAGCATTCCTTAACCATCATCATCCTGTCTTGCCACTCCCACCGCTCCAGCTGGGGAGTTGCACCAGTGTTTTCAGGAAGGTTGCGCTGCTTCTCCCTTCACATGAGGCTCTGTTGGGGCCTTTGCACCCCCCCTTCCTAGGGTCTATTTCAGGTTTTCGCCCTGCCTCCATTCCCAGGCTCCATGTCCCATTGCCTTGCTGGAGCGTCCACGAGCCTGTTCTGCAAGACTGGGGTTAGCGGGTGCTCATGAGATTGTGCAGGATGCCAGCAAGCTTCCTATGATCCTCCTCACGGTCTTCTGGGCGATGCTTGGCATAGTTGGCGTAATGTACCTGGGAACCTGTGTTGGCCAGGGATGCCAAAGTCGTTCTTCACTCACCCGCCTTGCCCTGGACAGCCTGTTAGTTGAAGATCCTCTCTTTCAGGTGTGAGGTATTTGGAGGTGTGGGCTTCATGAGGTAAGGTTTGAGGGAGAAGGCATCATTCCCCCACGATGAAGTAGGGACATCTTGTGTGTCAATTGGGCAGGAGTTCTGATCTGGAGAAGCCCACGATGGGTGCGTTCAGCCCCTCCTTGAGGTGGACTGCATTGTATACCTGGGCATCTTGAAGCTGACCCATTGCCTGAAGCATCGATATACCATGAACTGTGTAGTCCAGCATCGACCATGTCGTAGAAGAAGATGATGCTAAGAAGCCCTTGTAGTTGAAATAAGTGGACCCCGACTTTGGCTGGACTTTGCAGGCAACTGTTGGCCCATTCTTTGGCTCCAACGGTGTCGGGGAAGTTCCACTTCTGATACCACTGCTCTGCCAAACTTTCTTCCACCTTCTTCTAGTGGAGGAGCACTGGAGGAGCTTCCTCCTCCGTTATTCTGTCGATTTGATGTGTCTGCACCACTTGCCTCTTGGACCACAATGTGATGGTGTTGGTGGCACCCTCCAGCCATACTGCATCTCCTGTAGTGGTCCCTGAGGCCAGGTGGCGCAGAGTTGAGTGGCCACCTTGAGCCCAGGTTCCAGCCTGGGCCAAGAGTTGGTGTTTGGAAACCTTGGTTCAACCTGGGTGTCAGGCGACTGCACAAAGTTCGTCAAAACATTGGCTGGAGGCATCCTCATGAAGTTCTGGAATGCCCGAGTTGCTTCGTGCTCTGAGCTCCACCATCAGCTTGTTTGTACAGTCCGTCCCTCTGCTCTTCTGGTGAACCATCTTCATACTCAGACGCGCTTCTTGGCCACCCCTTTTTTCTTCCCGTAGTAGAATTTCAGAGCTGTAGATGCTTCGCAGTGTTGCAGAAGGATGGTGGGCTGCCAAAAAGACTGGTGTTATGATCCACAGTGACATGACTGGATGCGCTGTGAAGGGAAGAGGCAGATGAAAGCCTGCAGGTGTCGCACCGCAAGGGCTGCTGCTCTGAAAGTGAGTATCCAGATTGTGTTGCTCCCCCTTTTTATAGTTGCAGTATAGGGTGTCCCTTTTGCATCCTCAGGCATCCTCTAGGCATCCTCTAGGCAACCTGTAGACATCCTTAATATCCTGAGATAGGTCCCCTCTGCGAACGTTTTTTTCCGTTTTAAACGCTTTGTTTCCGCTTGGCATCCGTTCTGCATCCGTTCTACATCCGTCTGCATTCTGTTCCGCTTCATCCCTGTGTCGAGTGTTTGGCGAGTTGCGTGGGATGCGCAGCGAATTGCCTAAGCGGATATAGCGGATGCGTACACGGGATGCAGAATAGACGCATCTGGATACATTTTTCTGCCGCAAAAAGTTTTGTGGCAAGCCCAAAACTTTTTTGAGCAGATGAAACGTCAATAGACGGATGCTGGATCGTGATAGAGAGGAAGCAAAACGAGCAGTGAGTACATCGCGTTAACCAAACTTTTTTTGTCCATTTTACATCCTCTTTGCATCCGTTGGTGCAGTGTGACATGGGCTTTAGTCTGTTAACTGTAGATTTTTAGTGAATTAAGTGACTGCTTCATTATGGTTTATGCCATTATTTATCATTAATTATAATTTAAGTTTTGTACTTCCTGAATGTAAACAATCAGTCTATTTAATAAGTTACGCTGTTCAGTTGCAATAGAATTGGTATTGTGGGAAGCCACAGCTGTTAGAATAGATTAATTAAGATATCCTCTTGAGGTTAAGCTAAGCAGAATAAGCCTGCTTACTACTTTAAGTGTTATTTTATTGCTAAATAAAATGGTAATTGACCCCGGTCTGTGAGGATGGAGAGACCCCTAAATTCATTTTGTTTGCCATCTTATATCATCATCTTTGAAAGATATAAATTCATGTGATTGTTGTGAGCCAACTACAGTCACTGAGAATCCAGTGGCATATAAATGCATTGTAACAATTGACTGAACAAGCATCCAGATGTTTAGACTGGCTTTGGCAGTTTTATCTACCTAATGAGTCCTTCCCAAGAATAGGCAGATGTTGAAAGTATCCTTGGAGGATATCAGCTGTTCTGAGTGAAGCTGCCTTTTGCAAATGGAGAATCTGGCAATGCCAATGGTGTTCAAGTTGTGCTCCAATTGTTTTAGGATTGCACCCAAGGTACCTATTATAAAGTACCTTTGCTTACTTTTGCCATAGCTCTTTTATTTCTTTGTCTTTGTATTTTATCTTCTCCAGTTCTTTCTTTTATATTCTTCTGTCTCCTGGTAGTGCCACATCCACTACCAGACTTTTTTTTTTCCTCATCAACAGTTATTAAGTTTAGGGTGTCATGCAGTAGATGCCTGTTTGTCTGAAGTATAAATTCCCAGAGCGCTTTATTGTTATTATTATGATTTGTTGCAATCAACTAGATTATTTTCCAACTTTTAGAATTTATCTTTCAGGAAAGTTGAGTCACAAGGGTGCCCTACAAAATGAATTCTAGATGATTCTGGATTAAAGTCAGCTATCATGATTATAAAACTAAAAATTAATGTAACTGATTTATTTATTGTCCATATCTCACCTTTATTATTTTTATAAACAACTCAAGGTGGCAAACATATCTATTAATCTTTCCACTGCCTATTTTCCCCACAACAGCAATCCTGTGAAGTGAGTTGGACTGAGAGGGAATGACTGGCCCAAATTGCCCTGCTGGTTTTCATGCCTAAGGTGCGAGTAGAACTCAAACTTTCTTGGTTTCTAGCCTTGTAGTTTAACCACTGGACCAAATTGACTCTCAAATCAGATATTAATTTGTACTATCTGATATAATTCAGGTTTAACTTTGCAGAAGGAAATATTTGGAAGGCATATTAAGATCATGGGCTATAAAATGTTCACCTTGCCAGCCTTCCAAGATCATCAGAGTGAGGTGAATTCATGCAAGTATTTTCAGAAGGATCAAGACGACCTATTCACCCATTTCAGAGCAGACTCTTAGCCGAATAACTATAGATCCATAGGTTGGTGATTGCACAATGAACACTTTTTATACTATAAATTCTGAAATGCTGAAAACACTTTTCCTAACTGCTTTTGTACCAAATGGTTTAGATAAGAGAGATAGCGTCCCTTAGCAATGCTTTACTAGTGTCCCCTCATCTATTGATTTAAGATGCTTCCTTTGTCCTCACTAGATGAGATGGAGATATTTGAACAAAAGGAGGAGATTGGAGAAATAACTATTTTTGAAATGCTCTTGTGCTTTCCTTCTCTCCAGAAACAACACAGAAGAAGGGCTTTCAAGAAACTTTTCACACATTAAATGACTGTTTAGACTGACCTTGTCCTGACAGTCAGAAGATGTATAATAATAAGATAGATGTCAAAGAAAATAGTGCATTAGCAGAAATAACACAAATCAGTAATTATATTGCAAATAATTCTGAGATTTGTTCTTTCATATTTTGGGGAAAATATAATCCAATACACTTAGTAAATTATTCTAATAGCAATTTTTCCTTGCTTTAAGATGGTGTTGAGGCTAGTGTGGAACGGTGAACAGACAAAGAATACATTTTGAATTATCTTCTCATGCTACATATTTGGATGTTGACAAATAAAAATTAGCATAAAGTTTCCAAAATTGTATGGTAATCATTTTAAGCAAAATAGATACAAGGAAAACTTTGTAGATTTATTTCATACACACTATTCAAGCTTTTCTCTTTCTTGCAGTTTTCATTATTGTCAGATGTGTTTAATTAATCTACAGCATATCAAACTATCAAATTAGAACTGCTTTTATTATTGATTATTTTTCCAAGCCTGCAATCAGATTGTTTATAAACAAGAACATAATTGCATTGAAAGGAAATGGAAAATCCCCAAATCTAAATTGTAAGCTAGTATACTCAATTGGGAAGATCTTAGCTTTTGTTTATTTCTTAAGAAGAAAACAGCCTTAAGAGACTGATGGAGAACAGTAATAGATTAAGATTCATTAAACCTTTCAATGCATTCAATGAATTAGTTACTTAACAAATAAAATAGATCTTGTGGCTCTGAGCATAAGCAGTAAAATGACATACATAATTTCACTCATCTGTATTTTGTACAAACAGATAAATCTTATGTTAGTATCAACAGTGTGAACTTTCCTGGGAAATATAGATTCTCTTCCAAAACATATGAAATGAAAATGATATAAACCAAACACAACTGCCTCTTAGTAACAATTTCCAGTTGCTGTGTTTATTTGTCCCAGAAAAAAATAACAAAAAATATTTTTTAGAATCTTAAAAAGTAATAAATATATTTATTACAGACATCAATCATTTTAGTTACAGTACTTGTAATCAACTAGCATAGTTTCTAGTTACTGCAATCATACAGTTGAAACCAGGGAACCATTACTGTATTCAGTATCTACGTTTGTCACAGTTTTGAAAAAGTGTGATGAAAAACATTGCCACACTGTGGCTTAAGGGCCTGTCACATTGGCCGACGGATGCAAAACATTTGTAAAAAGGACACAGCGGGTGAGAAAATGTTCCATCTGTTGTTATCCAGTCTCAAAAGTGCCCTGAATTTGCATAACCAGAGCGGACAACAACAGAAAGGAATGGACGGGGGAGGACGTAGCCAGGATGGAAAGCGGATGCTCCACGGAAGCCTAGTGGATGGAAGCGGATGGGAGCGGATGCGGCAGCGAGTGGCACATCCGCAAGGCTTCCGGGGGAGGCAGCGAAGCGGGACGCAGCGGAGCGCATCGGAAAGAGCAGATTCAGAGCGGATACAGCGGATGCAGGCGGAAGCTTAGGGCGGATGCCAAGCGGATGCATGAGAGTGTTACTGTGCATGCAGGGAGGTCATTGCATCAGCCCCACGGATATAAAGGGAAAGCAGCTCACAAGCAGGTCACCATTAGGAGGAGACCTACTTCCAGACACAGCTCAGCCAGCCAGCCAGCCAGCCAGCCAGCCAACAACCATGGGGAATAGAGAAAGTCTGCCATCTGCTGCAGCCCTGGCAAGAGGGAAGGTCCACCATCCCACCCCCTGGCCTGAATCTGCTTCTGCTGGGGCTTCTGCTGCTCGGGCTCGCTCTTCTGGTGCTGGAGCTTTGCTGGCGCTGCTCCTGGTGCTGGCGCTGCTGCTGGTGCTTACTCTTTCTGCCGCTGACTCCCTGGTCCTGGTACTTCTGGCTGGTGCTTACTCTGCTGGCGCTGCTCCTGGTGCTTGGTGCTTCTGCCTGGTGCTTACTCTGCTGGCGCAGCTCCTGGTCCTGGCTGGTCCTGCTGGCGCTGCTGGTGCTTACTCTGCTGGTGCTGCTCCTGTGCTGCTGGTGCTGCTGGTGCTGCTGCTGCTGCTGCTGGTCCTGCTGCTGCTGCTGTTGGTCCTGCTGGTCCTGCTTTTTTGCTGCTATGTTGTTGCTGCTGCTGCTGCTGCTGTTGGTGTGGAAGGAGCAGCCCCTACAACCTCGAAGCCCCTCTGATGAGGGCCCAGATGGCCTGCCAGAGGGAGGAAGAGGCATAAGCGTGAACGGAATGGGAGAGGAGCCAGTATCCCATCGAAGAGGAACATGGATGAGCGTGCTGGAATGGTTGAGGGAGAACGAGTATCTTTCGCGGAAGGGACACAGGCTCTATCGAGACACAAGCAGAAGCAGGTGGCTTGGGAGAGAGGCGGAGAGCCTGGGCTACACTTCGGAGGTTGCTCCTCAGCTGGTGGAAGCACATGCACACCTGGTACGGGAAGATGCACCTCAAGAAGATCTGGCCAGGGCCACCGGTCAGCGTGATGGACTGAGAGACCTACATGATGGCCAAGTGCAGCTTCTTGGAGGTGAGATCCCACCAAGGAGCAAGCCCTCCTGACAACCCTCTCTCAGGAAGCCCCGCAGAGAGACCAGTTCTCTTCTGGCCAAGAGTCAGCTCCGTGTCCAGGCGTAAATTCTGTGGAGAATGCCACAATGGAGACCCCCCCCCGACACGTGAGCTGCACTTTCCCGTGGCTGAGCATTTGGAGGACCCCCTGACGCAGTGGGAGCAAGAGAGGGCACTTTCCACTGGAGACAACCCACACATACCACCCCAGCTCCACTTCCACAGAAAGCAGGCAGAGAGCCAGACTGGAGGGACAGAGCACACTGTCCTGCTGGAGATAGGGACACCATCAGAAGCAGCGTAGATCTCCTCTATCAGCTGGTACAACCCGACATCCCATCCTCCAACCGCAAACCCTTCCTCACCTACATCAAACAGACCCTCATGAACATGTCAGAATCACAGTACCAGGTGATAAAGGACAGGATCATCGGTCTTCTTCACAACCCTCCAGACCCAGCTGAACCTGCTCCACCCAGTCCAGGCCTGCTCCTCCACCCCAGGTGATGTCACTGCCCTTCCAAGGCTTTCCACAGGCCCTCACCTCCCAAGGCTACGGCTACCAGGAGCTCCAGCAGCACAGGCAGCCCTTCCCAGTCCAGGCACAGGTACATCGGATGCCACCAGTGCCACCGATGCCACTGATGCCACTGATGCCACCACCCCACCGATGCCAGCCACGCACAGATGCACCCCACACCTCACTTGCTCAGCTGCAGACCAGTCCATCCCCACTACACTGCTCCATCCTCCACCCCACAGCCAAGCCCGGCCTAGAACATCTGTCATCGGTATTGGGGCTGACCACCCATGTCCTGGAGGAAGGGGCTCTCAACATCACAGGACTGAGCCAGCTCTCTGAGAGCTTCCTCCACACACTGTCCCCTGTTGTCCTCTCAGGGCCAGGCACCCCAATGACGCCTCAGACCAGCACTCCAGAAGCAGCCACCTCCACAGCACCTGGACCCTTCACCCTGAGACTGGGCACGCCTCAGAGTGACCAAGAAGAGTGGATCAGAGTGACCAGAGACTGGGTGGCTACCTGTTGACTTTATCTTTGCTTGGGACTCTTGGGTCATTTTTCTTTTTCAGCTTGTTATTAATAAAGATTATCTTTGCTTACACACTTGCTTCATTTATTTTATTAAATAAAGTCTTGGTGGAAGCTTTAGTAATGGTTGAAGCCTTTGCATGCTGTGGGATGGGTTAGAATAGCTGTGGGATGGGCAGGGATACCTCTGGGAGGGGTAATAGCTGTTGGATGGTTAGGATACCTGGTGGGTGGGTAATAGCTATGGGATGGCTATAGCTATGGATGGCTTAGCTATGGATGAGATAATAGCTATGGGATGGCTAATAGCTGTGGGATAGATAAACCTCCAGTGGCATAGTGGGACTTGTATGGTACCTCCCTACCCAGGTGCCACAACCTATGGCCCTTCATTATCAATAACAATGTAATCATTGATCCACAATTTCAACATAAACACAACTCTTTATTGAATGCCTGTTCATTGTAGGGCCACTCACATACATGGCACAATCTCATCAGTGTAGATGAGATAGGCTGAAGGAAGCATCCATTAATCATCTATCATCCTGTCTTGCCACTCCACTGCTTTTATATGAGATCCAAGTTGCAATCCAAATGGGCTAGTCAACTCTGACAATAAAATAGATAACCTAGCAATGTGACATAATTTACTACAACCCACCTAACTTGTTAGACATCCTTGTTTAACCATAATAATACTAAAACATGAATCATATTATCACAGTACAAAGTTAGAGCTTTTTACTTGTATTACAACATCAAATGCAAGTCTGTAATTTGTCATAATATCACAAAAATATGCTTTGTCACTTATGGACACATTTGTCCATCTTGCCATTTTTCTTAGTCTTGTACTCTTAATTTTAATCCATTTCTTTATTATTTATCATATATTTTAATGCTCCAAATAGGAAAATGGTGATTTGAACTGTCATTCAAACCAGATGTGTCACATCATACCTTGACTCCACATTAATCGTTATGATACCTTCCAGTGTTGTATCTTTGCAAAGCTAAGTTATCTATTCTTTGCTCTTGCCTGAATTGTGGTCTTAGAGTTGGATTAGCAATATAGGCAAATAAGCAGAAATATAAATCCAATATATAAATAAGAAAGAAAGAAAGAAAAAAAGAAAGAAAGAAAGAAAGAAAAGAAAGAATGAAAGATAGATAGATAGCTTCATTCCTTGAATTAGCCACATCCAGAAATATGTCTCTTCTTTCTGATTATTTGCTTAAACAATAGGCTCTCTCATTATATTGTACTACCATAATGTTTCCATTTTAAAAATTGCATATTATCTACTGACTCCATTCAACTTCACACTATCAGGTTATAATCTAATTTTTTAATAAACATTTATTAAAAATAACTGCGACAAATGTGTCCCTTATGTATTTTTTATTTTTCCACAAACTTTATTTACACAATCATATAAAATTACAGTTATTGTTTACTGTATTCCTGGAAGAAACTATCCGGTAAATTATACTGTTCTAAATTGTTCTAAGAGAAGAATATAAAATACATGCTATATTGTTTCAGTATTAAATGAAGAAAAATTAACTACTTTAATATATGATTATAAAATAAATTTTGCAAGGACATTACTTTTTTTCTCTCTGTGTCTCTTCTTGGTCTCAGCTTTTAGGATAAGTGTGCCTGAGGGATCCTTACTGTTTCTGAGCTTGGTTGTTTTCTTACAGACATTTCATTTCCCAAACTAGGTAACATCAACAATGCTAGTGCACCTGTAGATTAAAATACATATTGTCTTTTTCTTTTTATAGTTCTTTAACTGTAGTTTAAACTGTTTCTAATTCATTTTAAGGGTAGAAAGGTTGTGATTTTGTGTATTTTAAAAATGTAACATGCAGAGAAGATGGACAGCTACATACATCCAATAAATCTTTTTTTTTAAAAAAAGTTTTATATTAATAGATATTAGGTAGAAATGTGATGTTCACATTAGAATAGAATCTTTCTAGTGTTGTTTAATTATAATTTGTTTAATTATCGTTTCAGAGTTTCACATTATAAGAAAACTAATGCATGAATTGAAACTTGGTAATCTTATGAAATATTCACTTCTTCTTTGTTCTCCCATAGAGCAAATGGAATATATTTTATGTAATTCAGGCTTATTGGAGCATGTTTAGAGAAGGGAAATTAATTCTGTTCAAAAGTGGTGAAGGGTTAGGGTTCAAGTTATTTAGCCTTGAAAAGACAGGTGTGAGCGTAAATAAAGTAAACCACATGAAGGAAAATGACAAACACACACACACCATCGACTATCATACCAGAAATCAGAATATGAAATATTGGGTTTACTTTAGAATAAGGCAGATTTATGATGAATGTTGGAGTGGGGCAGAGGTGGTATTCAGCAGGTACTGACCAGTTCTGGAGAACCGGTAGTGGAAATTTTGAGTAGTTTGGAAAACCAGTAAATCCCACCTCTGACTGGAGATTTTACAGTATTGTTCCCCTGCCACGCCCACCAAGCCACGCCCACAGAACTGGTAGTAAAAAAAATTGAATCCCACCACTGGAGTGGGGGAATTGATTCCTTGTGAAATGGTGCACTTTTCTTCACTTGATTGGTTCAGGAAAGGATTGACAGATCATCTTATTGAGGCTTTTTTCATATGAATCATGCTATAAGTGTGGAGGAAGGAGAGAATTGATGGCCTACTATTTTTAGGCTAAGTAAAACGTTTGCTGGAAACACTTTCACTTATTTGCATTTCTTTTTAAAAAATGTTTGAAAATATTTTATTGAACAAAACAGTTAAAAACATTGAACATAGTGAAGTCTGTTTGGCATAACTTTTGGTCAGTGTCACATAGATATATATTTTCCTAAACACAATTATTCAAATATATACATATGTACATTTGTTCGCTCATATATTACATTTTCCAACATCATTGGTCCTTTTTTTCATCTGACACATTCATTTACCGTCTCAGCAACTCCTTTCCCAACTTAAGACCTTCCTTTCTGCTTTCACCAGTGATAGAATCGATCCCAAATGGCAAAATAACTTGTTTGCATTTCTAATCATTACTATAATGTTACCAAAATGTCAGTGATAATGCCATATCAGGTTGTGATTTGTCCTACTGCTATTGTAGTTTGATCAGTTGAAGGCCAATTGTTTTGTAATACTTTCTTCTTCTTTTTTCAGTTAATTTTTTGGGGCGGCTGGTCCTTTTGTTGAACAGACTGCAAAATTGTCAATCATTTCAACATCACCTGTGCTGTTAAAAAGTTAAATTTTAGCAGATATTTAACACTGATTAAGTCCAATCAGATGTGACATTTATTTATTTATTTATTTATTTGATTTGATTTGTCAATCGCTTAAAAGATAATAGGTATAAATATATACATAGTTATGAATACATGAAATGGGTACATATAAGAAAAATAAAAGAAACAAAGGAGGGATAGTAGGCACGTTGGTGCACTTATGCACGCCCCCTACAGACCTCTTAGGAAAGGGGTGAGGTCATAGTAGACCAGTCTAGGTTAAAAGCTTTTGGGTGTTTGGGGAAGAAACCACAGAGTCAAGTAGAGGTATTCCAGACATGACCACTCTGTTTTGCTGAAGTCGTATTTCTGCAATCAAGTTTAGTTGTTGTAACCTGAGTTTTATGTATCTTATTGTATGCTCTTGTGCTGTTATGGGTTGAAGCTGAGGTATTTCATTGACAGGTACCGTCATTGCAATGTATGATTTTATATATACCAGACTTAGATCAGCACTTAAGACTGCGATATATCAAGAGTTTTCTCCTGTTTCAAATTGTCTGGTGGCATAAGTATTCTACAAATCGAGTAGAGGAGTGGAGGAACTCTTCTTGTGAAATATTTCTGGACCTTTTCAACTGTGCTAGGTATCAGATACATCGTAATTGTGGGTTTCCAGACTGATGAGCTGTATTCAAGTATTGGTCTCGCAAATGTTTTGTATGCTCTAGTTAGTAGTTGTGATATTACACGAGAAAAAAGCTAACATAGGATTAGGGTTAACAACTCTTAATGCCTTCTCCAGTGGGCTCTAGCACTTAGGTCATTAGAGATGAGTATTCCAAGGTTCTTTGCAGGGAGTTTTGGACATCAACAAGGTTTTGACTATTCAGCTTGTATTTACTTCTTCTGATTTTTTTTTGCCAATAATGTAGGACAGAGCATTTCTTCTGTTGAATTGAGAGTTTTGCCATTTGTTGACCATTTCTGGACTAACATAGTCAAGGTCTTTTTTGAGCGGTACAGCAGTATTGTCTGTGGTGTTGAACAGCTTTACATCATCAGCGAAGAGAATGCAGTTGCTCTTAATATGATCACAGAGGGTCATTTATGTAGAGTATGAAGAGAATTGCTCCTAGAACACTGCCTTGGGGAACATCACTATTGACAGGTACAGAATTTGATAGGATGCTCCCAATTTTGACCAGTTGTTTGTTTGACAGGAATGCTTCTATCCAGTTATGCAGTTATCCAGAGATACCATAAGTTTTTAGTCTTAGAAGTAGTTTGTCGTGTACCATTGAATCAAAGGCTTAAATTACATAATCTCAATAAGTAAACAGATTGGCTGCATTCCAGAGTCTAACATCTCACTGAGGTTTCAAGATGAAAATATCTGAGAATTCAAAATCTATGCTGATATATTGTTGTTGTGATAGACATGCATTGTTTTCGAAAAAGAATCCCAATATACAATTTACATAGATAAGCCCCCTTTAGCTCAACTAAAGGGCAGCTTTAATCTACCAGTTTCAATGGTATCACAGTGCTTTAATCATCTCTCCCTCCCTCCCCCTCCACCCTCCCTTCTTCTCCCTCTCTCTTTCTCTCCCTTTCATCTATTATCAACTTATATTGACAATTGTATTAATATTCCTCTCTTTCAATCCTCTTTAAGCACAAATGTGTAAGCTTTCTGAAAATGTCCATGTAAATTGAAAAGAATCTTTATTTCTAATTTCAAAAACTGCCAGAAATGTTTGGGTATAAATAGGTCAATCGTTAAGTTTTGGTCCTGACACTTTGCAAGACTGTCTGAAATGTGAAGGTAGCAGGGAAAATGTTTGACTAGAATACAATGGTTTTATAATTGTTATTTTAAAGTCTTTTAGATATTGCACTGTGAATATTGTATACCTGTAACATCTACTGGACAGTATATGCAATATATTGACTAAAAATTATTTATTTTTATTTATTTTGTTTGTCAAGCATGAATGAGAAAATAAGTATAAGTATGAACATAGAATATAACCATATAAGTATAAACAGGTATAAGTACACACATAATAAATGAGTATGAATAAATGGATAAATGGGAACAGAAGGACAGGGACGATAAGCATGCTGGTGCACTTATGCACGCCCCCTTACAAACCTCTTAGGAATGGAGTGAAGTCCATGGTAAACAGTTTAAGGTTAAGGTTTTGGTGGTTTGAGGATGTAACAACAGAGTCAGGTAGTGAGTTTCAGGCATTGACCACTCTGTTGCTGAAGTCGTATTTTCTGAAATTGAGTTTGGAATGGTTTACTTTGAGTTTGTATCTATTTGCCTGTGTATTATTGCAGTTGAAGCTAAAGTAGTCATTGACAGGTAGGATGTTGTAGCAGATAATTCTGTGTACTAAGCTTAGATCAGATCATAGGCAGCATAGTTCAAGGTTGTCCAGGTCCAAAATTTCAAGCCTGGTAGCATATTAATATAATAATATGATAGCATATTACCTGTATATTATTAACCTGTATATTACAACCTAGATATTTTAGTAATTTAGTCAGAGTTCACCACCAGTATTGATGGGTCCATTCATAGTTGGAAGCTCTGAGAACCAATAACAATTATGCAGAAGAAATCTAGCACTAGGTGCCAACTTTCTTGCTAGACAAAATTACTGTGAGACCCACCAGATTTATTAATTTATATTGCTTATATTGACCTAGGAACTTGTTCAGATTGACTGATGGATGGATGGATGGATGGTTTGCACTTCAACCTCTCCAACAGAATTTTGAATTAAGTCCATGAGGCCCCAACCTTGCTGTATATAACATGGAAGGCCTGCATTTTTTCAGTAGTACCTGGAGTAGAATGACTTGTGGTCTTAATTCTGAAACTGATTAAATAATTGCTATATTTTTCCTAATGTGAATTCTTAATTCTGTTTATTTTTAATGACTGTTATTCTTGCACTTGAGTTGTGTTCATTATATTGTACCCATCTAGAGTTGCTATGGTGATCAACATAAATTAATTGATTAAATAAACTCAGAGAGAGGGAGGGAGGGAGAGAGAGAGAGAGAAAGAGAGAAAGAGAGAAAGAGAGAAAGAGAGAAAGAAATGAAACCTTCAGATTGAAAAACATAATGCTCCTTACATCAAATGAAGTTTTTAAGCATCCTAGAAGCATCTCATTGGCCATTGTTGAAAAGGTGTGATGAAACTAGCAGAACTTTTACACTCCCCACAAATTTGACACACTTTCACACAAAAATATGGATGCTAGTATATTTGCAGAAGTCACACTCACCAAAAGGTATATGCAAGTAATTGATGGCAACTTTATGAGTAAGAGAATACGAATGGTAGAAAAGCTCACAACACATTGAACTAATATGGGTTGCTGTTGAAAAAGCCCACAGAGAGAATCAGTTAAATGAGATCTAATCTAGGTCTGCATCATTCATTATGTATATTTGTAGCCTTGGGCTTTGTCAAAGAAGACAAAAATATGATGAGATTCTCTAAAATGGAATGTGTGAAATAATACGATTCTCCAAAGTACTAAGTAGTACATCTTGACTGAGCTTTATATCTGTGAAATTTGATCATCAGGAACATTCAATTTTGCCTCATGGGATGCCTCTACTGAAAAGATTTAATGAGTCACTTTATGTAGTCACTTTTTATTTGCAACAGGCATTTCCGTATGCTTTTCAAAAGCTCCCAAGTTAGCCTTTTTCTCTCTTTGGGCTACATTAGATTTAAATGTAACATTAAGAAAATGGGACTCTGAGACACCTAAATGTAGCCAGCCTTTGAGATTAATCTCATGTTCTGCGGTGATCTCTATACCAATTAAAAAAAAGGAATTTTGCTACAGTGCTTCAATCTAAGCATGTACTTTGACTTCATGAAATGTTCAGTTGCTTGATAAATTTCTTTTATTAGTAGTGTATCAATTTACTGTCCTTTCTCTAGCCTTCTGTGTTATTAAAAATAGATTTTTGAAGAGTCAATTTTAAAGTGTCAATTCACACAATTTCAGCGTGAAAAGACTTGAATTGAGTGCTCTCTTTCTCCCTCTCTCCTCCCTCCCTCCCTCTCTTTCTCTCTCTCTCTCTCTCTCTCTCTTTCTTTCTTCCCCCTCTCCCTCCTCCCTCCCTCCCTCTCCCTCTTTCATACCTTGGAGAGTCATTGACAATTGGAATTGATAATCTGGGCCAATAATCTGATTTATTCCAAGGCTCCTTTTTATGTAACATAATTAAGCAGTTTTACATCCATAGCAATAGACACATCACTAGAAGCCAAAAGCACAAGACTATTTCCATTTTCCTTTGGCCGTGTCAGGTGTGCACATTCATTGGAAAAGTCAATGATGCTAGGAATGATTAGTGGTGTTGTGTATGGAAATTGGAAGACTCCAAATAGCTAAAACTGATTGGCTGAAAAGGCCACTCTCGGATTGGGCAATAAGCCATCTCGGATTGGGCAATTACCCACCAGTCCGATTGGCCCGCGATTGGTGGGAATTCTAAAGAGCTGTCATTGGCTGGAAGCCGCAAGCAGCCGCATAAGAAGGGCTGCCACGGCTTTGGCAATTGTTCCACTACAAGTCACCATACAGTTAAATAAAATTGTTGTTGAGATACGGTCTCGTGTACCTTATTATCCAAATGAACACTGGCGACAAGGTGGGATCATCCTAGAAGAGCGAGATTGAAGCACACAGCAACCAGAACTGAGCAAGCAAGATGGCCTGAACAATGCGCCGCCCTCACCGTTCAACCCAGCCAAAGAAGTTTGGGAGTCATACATTGACCGCTTTCTGATGTTCTTGGAAAGCAAGAGCTACAAGAAATAACCGACCAGAGGAAGAGAGCTGTATTCCTCATGCACTTGCACTGCCATCTTCAAAATGCCAAAGGCATTAGCCTTTGGTCTCCAGTCTGATCAAAGGCACGAATTTTATAAATGAGACAACTGGAGTGAGAGATCGGAGATTTCATAGCAGCCCTAAGAAATATCGGGGGAGCCTCGAATTTCAAACCATTTTTGATGGTTTGAAGCCATGAGAGACTGCGTGCCTGGGATTGAAGGCGCTATCTCCAAAGCAAGCTGTTAAACAGACAACATCACAGTGGCTAGACCATAGCAGAAGCCACCACTGCTGAAGCAGCCAAGAAATCCACAGCCACCATGCGCCAGATGAATTCAACAAATGCAGAACCACCAAACCAAACCCGAGAAAAGAAGGTAGAAGGAAACCAAGAACACCCACAGTCACTGCCCACTATGAAGACCTCGACTCCCCAAACAACACCAGTGATGACAATGAAGACATACATAGGCTTAAGTCGGAAAGAAAATGGTGGAAAAAAGAGGAAGAAGCGAGAATTCCAGTGTGCTGGATGTGGAGGGATCACCTGCACTCCAAATGCAGATTCCTGGATGCCCTTTGCAGATTCTGTGAAAATGGGGGCACATTGCTAGGTCTGCCAAAACAAAAAGAGCTATAATCCAAAGAGACGCAGCAGCACCCCCCCCCCAGAAACAGAGAGAGACAAGCTGGAAGCTGATGGACCAAGAGAACAAAACTGGTGAATGAATGACAGGAAAAGAAACACATCAAACAATAATCATTGGAAATGCCAGGTAGCAAATGCCAAAAAGTCGAATACTGTGAGATGGAAGTAGACTCCGGATCATACCTGTCAATGGTATCATGGAACATTACACACCAGTCTGATTGGCCCGCCGGATGGCGGGAATTCTAAAGAGCTGTCATTGGCTGCAAGCCGCAAGCAGCCGCTACAAGAAGGGCTGCCACGGCTTCGGCAAATGTTCTGCTACAAGTCACTATACAGTTAAATAAAGAATTGTTTGTTGAGATACTGGTCTCGCATACCTTATTATCCAAATGGAACAAGTGGAACAAGATGAAGAGGCAACCGAAGAACACACTGGCTTGCTACTATAAAACCTGATACAAAGATGTACCTCCAATAACTGAAAGAAGCTGTGCTTGACAGGAAGCATAGATACCAATTGTCTATAAAGTCACCAGCTTCATGATAATCAGCTCTCATTTCATTTATTCTGCTGCCTGTGCTTGTGAATGGAGAAGCATTTTATTGTAGCCTCTTGATTATTCACTTGCAAATCAGTGTCGCAACATATTGTGCACGGCTAACACATGAGCCAGTAAAAAGAATGGTTTTACAATATACTGTAAAAAAATATTTGGGCATTATCATTATTTATAAACAGTCATAAACTCTTGCAAAAGAAAACCAAAATGCTGTATACCACACAAAAAATGGAGGTTTTTTTTTTTTTTTAAAAAGGACCACAGAAATAACATAATTAAAAAAGAAAAGAATATCATAAAGTTTGTTGATTAATATCAGTTATGACTATAATCCTGCACTGGGAACTCTAAGCTCATTGTGACATGCTTCTAAATAGTCATTTAAAAATTACATAGTGGATTTGTAATCCTATACTCGTTTATCTTGCATAAATCCCAGTGAACCTAACCAGGCTTCTCTCTCTCTTTTGTTTTAGTAAGCTTACATATAGAACTGTGTTGCTGATCTAGCAATTCTTGTTTCCATCCATTGGTTGCCTGGAAAGATATATGCTCAAGCATACTATGCTATTGATTTCTTTTTGAAGTTCAGAGAGAGAGAGGGAAAGAGAGAGAGACAGAGAAGGAGAGGGAGATAGAGAGAGACAGAGAATTTGGATGTATATTAAAAATAGAAGTTCTGGGTTGTACATTTCTTATGACAGTCAATATATTAAGTAAGTACAATTTTTGAGAGATGCTGGAGACCAAATGAAATCCATCATACAGATATTACTGCTTATGCATATAATATTTTTCAGAAATATAAATCATATATTTTGAAAGAAAAGAATTATCTGGGTTCTGGATGAACAGAATTGACTACAGTTATAAATATCCATGTCATTTTTCATTTTTTTAAACCTTATCTTCCCAGCTATCTACTTATAGATCATAGACTTCTATGACACTCCAGTCTTAACTCTTTCTGAGCAACTTAAAGACCTCTTAACAGTCATAGGATCAAAATGGACTACAACAAAAATAAACAATTACAAAGAAAACTGAAGAGTTCTTATTGATTATGGATGTTGATTATTTTCCAGACACAGCACATAATTAGCACAATTATGAGACCTAGTGTAATATTTTAATGTACATCTTTAATTGATACTCTAATTATCCATTATTTTCTGTGGACTGGGAACACAATGTCACATTTGAAAAATTGGAGGTGGAAGAACATCTTTATTCCTCCAATTCTGACTTTGCAACTTCTCTTCGCCTGGATAAAAGATGAACTAAGCAGCTTAACAAGCACATTTGTGCAACCCCAAAAATATATTAATTTCATCAATGAACTTAAATTACGCTGTTGATACTTCCCAAATGGTCAGTAGGATGAAAATTCCAATCTACTCCATCTACTGGGTGCCTTTATGTCATCAACATACTGTATCTATGAAGTGGATGGAGGGATGAATCAAAGGCTGCAAAAATATGTCTTTTCCCTATCCCTTTCAGAAACATAGGATATTTGTTTGTCCATCTTAAGAGAGCCACATTTTTTGTAAATAATTGGAATTGCTTATAATCATCCAAGCATAAGAAACAGAATAACTCAAAACTTTATACCATGGTCATATTTTTTCTTATTCCAGGTAAATGATTCGTGAGATATCAAGGAAATACCCTCCTGAGGCTTCCATTTTATTTATATATTTAAATAAGTTTTCATAATGGCAGACAGAGGAGAGGAAGTTAGCAAAAGATTTGTAAACATTGTACTCATGTCTTTAGGCTTTAATATAGCATTAGCTTTCTAAGCACTATGAAATTTGAAATTTCTAATGCAGAACACACATAAAGTTAAATTAGAATCCCATGTACTCTTCATATTTATCCAATTTTGCCTCCTGCATCCATTTAGTCTGAAAAATGGGCTGTACACAGAATATTTTTTGTCCATTCAGACTTTGGTTTAGTCATCCTCATTTAAACTTCCAAAGCACAAGTACTTGTGTGTGTATATTTATGCACAAGTACACATACTCAGACAAGCTTTTGTACACAATGGCTGTCAAAGGTATATCTGTCTCCACACGATCAATCAGTTCAGTTCATCAGCAGTGGTACAACTCCAAAAACTATTTTCTTCCCTTTTCTTCCATTCCCATTTCTACAGTCCATTGGTGCATTTACGGGTTGCTTTTCCATTAAAATAACTAACACAATGGACACAGCTAAGAATTAAAAGAAAACCTGAAAGAAAACAATAATGCTGATTGAGAATTTGTCATGGAAATTAAGTTATGAGGATGAAACATACAATAGATGATTAGTATAACTCTGTAATAATGATTTTCTGCATCCAGCATAAAAATCATGGTTGGGGTTTGGTCGGGGCTTAACTAATGCCAGCAAGACATCAGAATTAAAAAGATTGTTTGGTTCACTTTTGCCTTTATTTCTTCCTGAAGTGTTGCATTCTAGTCATGTACAATACATGTTTCATTCATTATGGCCAGTATAGCTAAAAAGAAAAAGAAGAAAAGAGAATATACAAGATGGGCAAGAATCTTATACCATCAAATGGTTGCCCAATGTATTTTTTAAAACCTCCAGTGATGGAGCACCCACAACCCTGGAAGAAAAGCATTAATTGCTCTGTCAGAAAATTGCTCCTTACTTTTACCCATTCTACTCTGGTGCCTAAGAGAATAAGTCAATTCCTCTTTTCTGTGACAGCCCCTCATGTACTGAAAGCTAGTTATCATGCCCTTTCTATCTAATCCTTCTCTTTGAAAGGCTAGATATACCTCACTCCCTCAACTGTTCATCCTAAGATTTAGCCTCCAGACCCTTTATCATATTTGTTTTTCTTCTCTGCACACTTTCTAGGGTTACAATTACAAGCATAACAATTGATACCAAAAAATCCAATCAGTGGGTGCTTTTATGCTTCTTCTGTACTACATGCGGTAAAACAATTTATAATATATAGGTACATCAAGTTATATTATCTTCTGCCTATGTTGGGTTTCTTCTTATGTCTTTCTTCCACAGACTATTCTCACCTCAACTTACTCTTAAATGTTTAACTTCCTGCCATTTCATTCTTTCTCTCTCCTCTATTTTTGGGATTCTCAAGAGAAAGTATACTGAAAAGTATAAAGAAAAAAATATACTGGATATATGAATGAGTGTGTTCCATACTGCTTGTATCTTTTTCTTTAATCCATTCTGCCAATTATCTCCTGTGTCTCCTCAATCAATGGATGAATCTCTTTCAGAAGTCTTCTGTCCAGTCTTTTCCTGAAGCTAGGAGCTTCATCAAAGACTCTGTTCTTGAGTCCACAATTAGCTACCTCTTCCATTCCTCTCATAGGTCCTGAGTGAAGATTTTGTCTCTTTGGGACTTCAGTTACCTTCCTCCAGGGAATCCACCGATGGACTTTTCTTCTTCCCCTCTGATTCAGGAATCAACAGCTGTTCCACACACTCATATCAATCTTACTTTCCAACTTTTTTCTCCTGTCACTCACTTCTAAAATAGTCTTTGTATCTTGAGTTTTCTCCTCATTTTGTCTCCCAGTTTCTCCACATTGTTTTCTCCTTTGTCTTCTTCTCTGTCTTTCTCTCTCTGTCTCTCTCCAGCATCTTCTAGCAACTCAGAGGGTGGGATTTGATCCCCAACATCTACAGTATACAAAAGGCTGGACCAATGTGAATGTGGATCTACATCAGAACAATTCTGGCTGGTCACTAGGTCAATTCATCAGCCTACATGAAATTACACCTACATTTCAAGGCTGGAATTGAATTCCCTCTCCCTTTCCTCTCTCCCCTTTATGCTGACACACAGGGCAGCCCAACAGCAGTCACACCAGGACACTAAAAATCAGGTGCCACATAGAAACTGCATTATTCTTTTCAATATTTTGAAACCCTTCTATTGCCCCCTGCCTCCTCCTCTTCTCATGAATTTATTTTTCTTGTTCACTACAAACAACATTGAGCTCATACAAGAGTGATATATTCAATCTTAGTTATTTTTATATCAAAATATTTATGTTTATTTTATTTATATATTTTTGTCAATTGCTTACAAGATAATAGGTATAAGTAAAAATAGTTATGAATACATGGATACATACAAGAAAAAATAAATAAAAGAAACAATAGGACAGGGACAGTAGGCACGTTGGTGTGCTTATGCACGCCCCCTACAGACCTCTTAGGAAAGGGTGAAGGTCAACATGTAGATAGTCTAAGATTTAAAGTTTTGGGGATTTGGGAAAAAAAAACCACAGAGTCAGGGTAGAGTATTCCAGACATTGACCACTCTGTTGCTGAAGTCGTATTCTGCAATCAAGATTAACTTGAGTTTGTATCTATTGTTGGCTCTTAATGCCTTCTCCAGTGGGCTCGGTAGCATTTAGGTGATTAGATATGGAGTACTCCAAGAGTCCTTGGAAGAGTTTGGATCATCAACAAGGTTTTGACTATTCAGCTTGTTTTTATTTTCTGATTTTTTTTGCCCATGAGACAGGATCATTTATTTGTCGCTGGGCGGCCATCCAGCATGAGGAAGAACGATGCAATCATGGGTTATGGCAAGGGACTGTCGATATGACTCACCGGTTGATAGGGGCGGCTATAGAGAGCAGGTGCGGGTAACACAGCCGCGCCACTTGGGCGGCAGTGATGTGAGACCAGCGGCTCTAATTTTTTTATTGTTTTTTTTTTTTGATTATGTATGGACAGAGCATTTATTCTCTTGAGATTTGAAAGTTGCCATATTGTGTTGACCACATCTGATAGCATATGCGAAGGTCATTCTTATGGAAGGGTAGGGACAGTATTGGTGTGTGGTGTTGGAATAGCTTTAAACGATGCATTAGCGAAAGAGAATGCAGTGCTCTGAGTACGGATCACAGAGGTCTTATGTAGGTGGATTGATTATATGAAGAGAAGTTGGTCCTAGAACACTGCCTTGGAGGACACCACTGTTGACAGGTACAGAATTTGATAGGACACTCCCAATTTTGATCAGTTGTTTGTTTGACAGGAATGCTTCTATCCAGTTATGCAGGTTAAATATTACTTGCTTATCTGTAGGATAGGTTCTTTTTAAAGGTTTTGGCTAGTAGTAGGAAAGCCGAGAACCCCTGCTGTTTTTTCAATTTGAATAATCTAATCTGGTCTCGATGAAAGCTGAAGTTACATCCATTATCCATGTGAAAGAGCATTCCTTGAAACTTAAGAAATGAGTTATACATATGGGAAAGTGCACTCCCCATAATAAATCAGTGAATGATAAAGACTAAAGATGAATTCTGGTTTCAGTTGTAACCTATGGGTATTTGGAATAAAGTTCAGATAAAAATGTTAAGTAATTTAATCTTCGGCAGCAGTGTCCATCAGTGGTGGAATTCAAAAAAATTACTACTGGTTCTGTGGGCATGGATTGGTTGGCATGGCTTTATTGTCACATTTACAGATCAAAAAATTCTGGGTATTCACTTGATGGCTTTGGAAGCCACCTTATTTATATTGGCATAATAGTTGTATTTAATAGTACTGATGTTTCTGGACATTTCTTCAAAGATAACCTCAAGGTTATCACAATGTAAGTTATAAACAGAGGTAGTATTCAGCAGGTTCTGACCAATTCTGGAAAACCAGTAGTGGAAAATTTGACCAGTTCGGAGAACCGGCAAATACCACCTCTGACTGGCCCCATCCCCATCTATTCTTGCCTCCTGAGTCCAGATGATTGGCTGGGTCTTCTTTTGTTGCCCTGCACAGGAGAACAGAGCTGGAAAGCAGGTTAGTGGAGTGGGGAGGGAATGGGGATTTTGCAGTAACCTTCCCCCAGGAGTGAGGAGGGAATGAAGATTTTACAGTATCTTTCCCCTGCTACACCCACCATGCCCACTAACCCTAACCCATAAAACCGGTAGTAAAAAAATTTGAATCCCACCACTGGTTACAAAGCCAGGCTACCTATGTTCAAGTACATTAATCATTCTTAATAGGGCTGTGTCAGATATCCAGTTAGGGTTTTGAAAAACTTTCTATTTCCTGCTCTTTCCTCTTTGAAACTAAAGTTAGAATTTTTTTTCAAAATTCATTGGCATGTCTAGTTACAAAGTTAAAAATCTTAGGGTAAAAATTAGTACACCAAAAAGATTAAGATTGTTTTATAAATGTGGAGCTAACTCTAGTTCCTTCAACTTTGCAATTCTTCTCTTCCTCTGAAGGGCACAGTTAGTCAGGTGTGTTTTTACTGTAAATCTCTCCTCCCAATAAATGGACTAAAGTCATTTTAAATATTTTAATCACTCTCATTCTGCTTTCCTTAATGAGCCATTTCAACTGATGTGCATGTACATTTCAGTCCAGTCCATCAATTCTCATATTTAGTTCAAAGCACAACTACCTAATAATGCATTATTGTGACAAGGGAGAATGTTCAATAGAGAGATCAGGATGGGGATGAAGATAATTAAAATATTTTAAATGGTTTCCTCCTTCACTTTTTAAAAAAATAATAAATGAAATGTAGCTAGGTTTCCTGACCAACAGGAAAAGAACCAGGAGAGAACAAGAAACAAAGTTGACCAGCCAGTAACAATGAGGAATCCTTAGAACAGAAGAAAAATTACCACCACTTGGAGAGGACATGAAAGCAAAGGAGAAGAATATGTGAAAACAAATCAATGAAGCAAAGAAAATTAATAGAATAGCATAGAAAACAATTCTTAGAAAAAGAAAATAGTGCTAAAATGTGAAGAGAACAGAAAAGAAATACAAGAGATGAAAAACTTGGTCATGGTGCAGATAACAGTTGCCTGTTGAGGTATTAGATGAGGAAAGATGGGACTACTTACCATTCAACCACTCAGCATTATTACCTTGAGCAACAGAACTAATTGGACATTTTCTGATAGAAGTAGATCGTTATCTTGAGGGTGGAATACAGAACTTGGTGATGTTTCTCACCAACGATGCTAAAAATGAGGAAACAAATAATTTTTTAAAACATTGTGTAATTAGTTTTAATAGTTTTTTTGCTATTTCTACTATTTCAGTTTGGTAATGTTTTAATGTGATGCTTGTTACACGACCGCTATATCCGCTCGGCATCCGCTGCTCATCTGCGCAACTCGCATCCACTCCAGTGGAAAATGGAAAGAGGGAGGAAGCAAAACAGACGTGGAACGTCCGCACAGCGTTAGTAGCATGGACATAGAAAGGATGAAAGTGGATGCAGCTCGCATATAAAGCATTAAAACGGAAAAAACATTCCATATAATGCAAGTGTGTAACGTATCAGTTATCACCGATGTATGTGCTTGTAGGCGAAGTGTCTGGATGATTTCGTTACTGGAGGGACGGGAGATTTGGACGAAGGTGATGCACGTTAGCCGGATTAGATGTAGAGAAACTAATCGTTTCCTAATAAAAAGGGGAGAAATCACCTGGATCTCAATTTGAGTACCAGAAGTGCCCTACTGGGATATGCAGACCTCTTCAGACCCTTTCGACGCCTTTAGACCCTTGCTCTTCTGCCACAGCATCAAAGTCCATCTCCACCAATGGATCGTCGCATACACTGCTCTCCTTTTGGGTAGCCGCAGTCCATTCTACAACAGTGCGAAGCCCATGCTGACAGGACTCTTTTCACCTGTCTACACAAAGGAAAAGGAGGCGTCCAAGAAAGTGTGTGGGTCCGAAGAATGGATGCGAGAAAGAGCCGGAGTATGGACCTTTATGACAAGCTGATGGTGGAGGCCTGAGGAAACGAAGAGGCTCGTGCATTCGCAGCACTTCATGAGGATGCATCAGCATGTGACGAAGTTGTGGAGTGGCTGAGACCCAGGTTGACCAAGGCCGAAACCAAACAACTTCCGGCCCAGCCTGGACCTGGACTGAAGGTGGCCACGGAACTCTGCGCCCATCGCTGTGGGCCGTCCCAGGTACCCACATGCAGGAACATCAGTATGACCTGGAGGGTGCACACAACACCATCAGCACTTGGGTCAGAGAAGTGGGTGCAAAGGTCATCATCCGCATAGGGTAATACCTGGAAGGAGCTCTCCAGTCCCTCCACTGAAGAGAGGCTGGAAGAACAAGTTGGCAGAGCGAGTGGTATCACGAGAGTG
>BHFT01014174.1:0-16347 GCA_004320025.1 Laticauda laticaudata
TCGAACGGATGGCAAGGTTTTTTGTCCGTTTTACATCCTCTTTGCATCCATTGGTTCACTGTGACATGGGCTTTAATAACATTAAAGTATCATCACAGAATGTAAACTGTTCCAAGTAAAGCTTCCTTTTGCAATTGACTGAGAGTGATTTTGCTAATGCTGATATTGTTCATGTGGTGCTCCAGATGTTTTGGGATTGTACCCAAGGAAAGTGTTCTTTACTATTGCTGCTGTCTTTGCTTTCTTTCGCCACAGTAACTTTATTTGCAAGTCTTTATATGTTGTGATTTTCTCAAGTTCTTTCTCTATTCTCTTCTCTCTTCTATTCTGATGTTTCCAAGTTAAGGCCACATCTACTATCCAGAGTTTTTTGTCTTTCCTATCAATAATTAATTCTGTGATGTTATATGGCAGATGCTTGTCTGTTTGAATTCTAACATTCCAGAGCACTTCATTATTATTATTTATTTATTTTATCAGCTAGGAGAAAAAGAATTATCATATCCAAGATATTGATATTGATCAGGGCTGTCAAACTTGCGGCCTGTGAGCCAGATGTGTGACATGCTGGCCACGCCTACACCTGGCTTAGTGAAGGATAAAAAAGTCACAATTTGTCATGTGATTCCACCATGACAACACGAGTTTGACATCCCAATATAGATAATGATATATTGATGTAGGTAGAAACAGAAAAATAGTCCATAATGAAATGAATAGTGTGAAGTTCAACAACTACACATAAAAGTTGACAAAATGAAAAAAGGACAAAAAAAGTGAATGATTATACTCATATATTCATTAGTAATCCAGTGACTATTGATACATAAGAAATATAAGGTAGAATTGTTTCCCTTCTTACCTTTTTCCTCCCATAGTTTTCATTTTTTATTTGTTTGGGCCTCTAATGTTTCTATTTTTTAAATTTAATTATAGTTTTTTTCAATTGTATAAGCATCAAATGAATAAGGAACACATAAAAGAACTCAAAAGGAATTCAGAATGCATCAAATTAACAACTCAGATTAACACATGGCAGGCTATCTGATGTGTTGTATTAGCTGCATTGATTGACTTTACAAGGTTAATACCTACAATTGGTGGTACCAACAGTTAGTGTAGGCAGCTTGACTGTTTTTCATGTGTGATATAACATAAACTTCCAATTTCAACCCTTTTCCAAATGCATCCTATAAAAAATTGGACAGAGATTTGAAGCAATTAAATGGTACTTATGACATTTACTCATAACTTAGCCTTATTTGGAACTGGTATGAAGAAGAATAGGAATTCATTATGTTCCTTTATTTCTTTCTGAATTCCTGTAATGCTTCTTTTTGTACGTTTTTCCACTCCTAAGTAATGGCTCTGTAATGCAACTTTTCACCTTTAGATTGTTATGGCTGCAATTTATTGTTGCACAAGCCAGCTGAATCTGTTTAACGAGTCATTGGCTTGCTGTTTGCAATAATGTCAGATTTCTATTTGCTCAGACAAAGAACTACTAAGTGTTTATTACCCTGGAAATTCCCCATGCCTTTTAAAAAAATCCCAAATTGAAGAGCAAAAGCAGCAAATATGTGCCAAACGAAATCAGCCAATTGTAGAGGTTGAAGATGTTTCACTTTAGAAGTGGCTAGATCTGAACAAAACAATCCTCCTGAAGCCAACAGAATTAAGCACACCAAGTCCTTTTGGAACAGCAATATAAATTCCATGGTCTAAAGGGAGATAAACTAAAGCAAATGGGCTTTTCAATTTGGATGTTTCTGCCAAGCGTTATGGAAGGATCAACCAAATGTTGTCTGCCATGATTGCAGACTTTTCTGCAGAAAGAAATGTTCAAAGTGGAAGCATACAAGACAGCAGTCCAAGATCTGCTTCTTAGTTCCAGGTTTCTAGGTCAATCTCTTGTGCTATTTGCATTAGATTCAATGCTCTAAGCATACAATACATTAAACTCTTTTATTAACACTTCATGTTCAGCAGTTTCTGCTTTAAAAAAAATACATTGGGAGGTTGGGACAAGCAATCCACTGTTTCATATCTAAATTAAGTAATGAGGAATCTCAAGGGTGTCACCCACCTGCCTAAAATATAATTTGTACCAAACATTCAGTTACTTCTCATTTTATATTGGGGTTTCTCTCCATGCCTCTAGTGTTCTTGTAATCATCTGTTTTGAAGAAATCAAAGGTTTGATTTAGGAATATCCCTGGCTGAAGCATACCTCTCAATATTAAAAGATGGATTATTAAAGCTATATTATTAATATTGTTAAATTGCTAAATACAATGTTTGGTTGCATAAACAGAGACATAGAATTAAAATCATGTGAAATATTAGTACAACTTTATAAATCATTAGGAAGACCACACCTAGAATACTGCATCCAGTTTTGGTCACCACATTACAAAAAGATGCTGAGACTTTGGAAAAAGTGCAAAGAAGAGCAACTAAAATGATTAAAAGCTTGGAGACAAAAACAAATGAAGAACAGTTGCAGGAATTGGGTATGGCTAGTCTAGAGAAAATAAGGACTATGGATGACATGACAGCAGTATTCCAATATTTGAAGGGCTGCCACAAAGAAGACAAGGGGGTCAACTTATTTTCCATAGCACCAGAAGGCAAGACAAGAAACAATGGATGGAAATTAATCAAGGAGAGAAGCAACCTGGAATTAAGGATAAACTTTCTAACAGTGAGTACAATTAACCAGTGGAGCTGCTTGCCTTCAGAAGTTGTAGATGCTTCATCACTGGAGGTTTTTAAAGAAAAGACTGGATAGTCACCTGTCTGACATGTAAAGGGTCTCCTGCTTCAGCAGGGAGTTGGACTAGAAGATTTACAAGGTCTCTTCCAGCTCTATCCTGATTGAAAATATCTACAGCCATTAAATTTTCTTCCTCCTCTCCCTCCGCCTGCACTTCCCCCTTGTTGGTAGCACAGTTGTTAAGTGAATTAGAATTAGTTGTTCTAGAAGACCTTCGAGATGCCTTCCAACTCTGTTATTCTGTTCTGTTCTGAATCTGGAATCTGGCCTTCCCACATTGACTTTGCTTGTCAGAAAATGAAGAAACAGTGATCGCATGACTCAGGAACTGCAACAGTCATAAAATACATGCCAGTTGCCAAGTAGTCAAATTTTGATCATGTGAACCATGTAGATGCTGCAATGGTCATAAGGTTGAAAAAACGATTGAAAGTCACTTTTTTTCAAAGTGACTTCAAATTGTCACTAAAGATGAATGTAAATTGGGACTACCAATGTCTCCCTCAAGTCATCCATTCTCTCAGTAAGAGAGCGTCATGTGTTCTTAACTTTGTCTCAAATGAAATATGTGTGTGTGGTGTTTTTTATTTTTTAATAAAAATATTTTATAAAAATATTATCTATCTATCTATCTATTATCTATATCTATATCTATATCTATACTCTATATCTATATTATCATATATCTATATCTATATCTAATATCTATATCTATTAGATAAAATAGATATAGTATAGATATAGATATATAGATAGATATAGATATAGATATAGATATTAGATATAGATATAGATATAGATATAGATATAGATATAGATTATAGATATAGATATAGATATAGATATAGATATAGATATATGATATATGTTTTCTGAGGTTTTTCGCGAGTTATTTGTATGTGGATCTTTGTTATTCGGGTTATTCTCACCAGCTCAAATCCCCCAGCAACTAAGACTAACCTGAGCACAGCCACCAGGCCCCACCTAAGCGAAGCACAACCCCAGCCATCAGAACAACAGCAACCCCCACCCATCAAGTCACACCCCCACTGGCAGTTTAAAAGGAAGAAGCAGCTGCAAGCTCACATTACTCTGAGAAGCACAAGAGCTGAAGAAACAAGCCTGAAGATGTTGATGAGACTTCTTCGAAACGTTGCCTAGATACTTCCAATTTTACGTGGGAGAAAACCTGAATAACCAAAGATCACACATATATATGTGTTTGTGTGTGTATGTGTTGTGTGCTGAGGGTTAATAAAGTATAAGTACCTGCCTAAATGAAACACAAATGCAGTAAAAAAAGCTGGAACACAACCTCCTCATTATCCAACACATGAAAAACCACAGGTCAACAACATCAACTTCAATGGCACCAAAACCTAGCAACTATAGAAAACCCCAGCCACAGAATCATCAGAGAGGCCATAGAGAAATGAAAAAAGAACCTGACAGCATGAATATAAGAGATTGATTTCCAGCAGACTGTCAATCATTTGGAAGCCTGTACTCTCAAATATGAAAGATCTTCACACCACAAAACAGAACAACACCTGAGCACAGACAGACTCCCTCTGATGCCCTCCAACTCAAACATCCCCCACCAGGCACCCAGGTAAAACCCAGCTTGCTGATGAAATAGCAGCCATCCTTTCACACGAACCCAAGCTGCATTGAAAGCCTCCAACACAAGAACAGAAGTGCTGCCAGCCAATCAAAGCCAAAAACAGAACAGAATTAAACCAGAAACACAATCAATCAAAACTCCAAGTCCAATGAACACAGACCCAGGTTAATAGCCAATCAGAATAGCACCAGCCTCAAATTTGAAACAGAGGAACTGTGAGACACACTTCCATACAGAAGCCTGATGATGGCAGATGAGATTCTGCTGAAAACGTTGCTACAACTTTAACAGAAACTACAATGAGCTACAACTTTAACAGAACTACAATGACGTGAGATAATTACCCGAAGAAGCTAAACAGCACATATATATTATATAATATATATCTTCAAACTTTTCATCAAACCATATGGAAGTTTTCAAGCTACTTACATTGCATTATTTAAAAAATCAGCTAAATGGAAAGTTCCTTTTGATGACAATGTTTTTTTTATATTCAAATTTAAAGTTAAGTATTAGGAAACCTATCAACAGTGGGACAGCCATTTGTTGTTACTGATTTTTTTTTAAAGCATAATTCAGATGGATATAATAGAATGGTATAATCATAACCTAATAATTTATTAAACATTGGTGGTTATGGTGTTATGGAGTTATGATGTGTTCTCTCCATTCATTCAAAAATAGATTTGTCAAATTCCTTGTCTGCAAATGATGAAAATCTACAGTACTGAAATAAAACCTGACTGTACAAAGTTGGCTTAAAGAACAGCAAGGAAGACTTGGTTGTGATAAGGAATGGTAACATTAATTAGTTATAATAGTGTTTGCGTTTACTCTAAGTCCAAAACTAATTGCATCAGAGACAAGGTCAAATGCCTGTTTCCAGAAATATATTGTTTAGTTTTTATTAATGGCTTTTTATTAATAGCTAAATATAGCTTTAACTATAGTTCTGCATATGACACATTTAAATGAAATTGCTTATTATTCATTTTCTATGGTTCGATAGGATTTAATTCTAGTGGCAATTCCGGTAATGTCGTTAAAATTCTGCTTCTTTATGTTTGGCATAGACATTGGCCATGCATGAAATATCTCATCTGTACCAAACACTGATGGATGGGTTTTCCTTTCATTTCTAATGAGCCACTGCAAAGTGCTCACACCATTTTATATTTGTTTGTTCGAAAATCATACTTTACTAGGATTTCTCTGAAGATGTCACAATGCTTTCTGAAAACCATTGAACAAAGGGCAAAAGAGCAAACCAAATTGATTTTGTTGTGACTCATCTAAAATGAGATGCATTACAAGGGGGTTAGATTAAAAATAATGAGGTCACCAATTTTCCTCTTCTACATTTTTCCCTGAAATTGCAATTTTTCCTACATAAAGAAATGATGTACCCAACCAGTTCTGTTATATGTTGGATGCAATGAAGCGAATTATCAAACTGATTAATATACTTATATAGATGATCCTTTGGCATTTGCTAGTGCTCAAAAGATAAAGATTTCATTCTATGATATTTATGATATGCATACTCCTGTCCCAGCAAGGCAGCTGATGAGCTATTATTATTGGTATACACATGGCCAAGCTAATACTATATCTGTACATTTATATATTTCTTATAGGTTAAATAACAGCATCAATAAACAAGAAGGCTATTTTTAAAGTATCCTGTTGCTCTGTACTGTCCTCTTAAAGTAGATTATTGGGGATTTTGTTTGCTTGTTTATGTTCTTGTTTTGAAAAAGAAATCCAAATCAAGATAAATGCAGATAAATCTAGACTTCACTGTGATGTAATACAGTATATACTTTCACTGACTTTTCTAACTCATAATTCTGACCTTGCCTCATTAGAGATAAGTATGTGGATCTAAAATCTTGCAAAAATAATGAATGAGTGCACTATTCATGAATGTACTATTGCTTGTGTATTTTCTACATTATCCAAATAATAACTGTTGACTATATGAAAAAAATTTGGATGATACTCATACAGAAATTAATAGTAGTATGCAAAATATATTAGCATACCAAATCTGTTACTATTCATTAGATAGAAAAAACAAGGGACATAGTTATTGCTATCAAAATAAAATGTCCCACAAGATTTTTGTTTTTAACATCCAGTTTTGGTCACCATGATGTAAAAAAAGGTGTTGGCACTCTAGAAAGCGCAGAGAAGAGCAACACAGATGATTAGGGGACTGGAGACTAAAACATATAAAGAACAGTTGCTGAAATTGAGTTTGTCTAGTTTGATGAAAAGAAGGACTGGGGTGACACAAAGAAGAGGGAGTCAAGCTCTTCTCCAAAACACCTGAGAGCAGGACAAGAAGCAATGGGTGGAAACTATGTCATCAAGGAAAGAAGCAACCTAGAACAAAGAAGAAATTTTCTGATAGTTAGAACAATTATTCAGTAGAACAACTTGCCTTCAGAAGTTGTAAATGCTCCAACAGGGGGAGTTTTTAAGAAGAGATTGGCTAATCATTTGTCTGAAATGCTGTAGGATTTCCTGCTTAAGCAAGGAATTGGACGAGAAGACCTCCAAGGTCCCTTCCAGCTTTGTTCTTCTGTTCTGTTATGTTCTGTTCTGTTTTGGTCTAGTCTGATCTGGTCTGGTCTGTTAACAAAGATAATTTTCTTTTCTTAAAATCATTTTTGTTGAAAAAAAATTACAATACTAACACATAAAACCAGAAACAAAGAAAAGAAGAAAAGAGAAAGAAAATACAAAATACTGTGGGGAAAATGCTTGGAAGATGATGATGATGATGCCATGTACAAAGGATATTTCATTCAAAGAATGATTCTGATAACAAATAAGCTACATTCTAAGGTATCCGCAAGCTTCCTAATCACTCCTAGTATTTTATTAGGACTTTTAAAGATTTCACATTACATCTTGGCCTTTACCGTAATGTTTTCAATGCTATTAAACCCCCAAATAATCATTATTCTAAAAACTTGGTTCGCAAAGAGCAAGTGAAATGTCACTGCAACTTTGCATAAGAAATGCCCTGTGTAGTGGTTGCCTCCTAGCAAATCAATGTGCCTAAAACATATTTGGCCCCAAATAACTAGATTTTTTACATTACCACAGAAGTGAAAAATAAATTGGAATATGAATGCTAATTTCAATG
Organism: Laticauda laticaudata; assembly: GCA_004320025.1. Lineage (NCBI taxonomy): Eukaryota > Metazoa > Chordata > Lepidosauria > Squamata > Elapidae > Laticauda > Laticauda laticaudata. The sequence goes on from BHFT01014174.1 coordinate 7,561, forward strand.
CTGAGTTCACTCTGCCTTCTGTTGCTATTGGCACCACTTTAGCTGTTGTTGCCTTACTATGTTTGACTGTGCCTTCCCCAGCAGCAATGAACAGCTTCGGATACAGATGGAGAATCTGTCTAGTGCTTATTGGATCCAGATGCTAAGCTCTGGAACACTTCTTACTATCAGCATCAGGCTCTTCCCTGGCAAGCCAGCGATCCTTCATAGCCACCTCTATTTTAGTTGTGTGTGGAAAGCAATATCTCAGCCAACTGAAAATTTGGCTGTGAAAATTTTAGTAGGCTTTTCGTTATGTCCACTTTTGCAATGGAGAAGGACAGTGGGAAGGAAGGAAGAAAGGAACAAAATATTGTTGTATGGAAAAAAAGATTTTGTGATGTATGTATCAAATTAATGCAAATGTCCAGACAGCATCAAGAAAGCCTGAAGTGGTTCATAGTAATAGTCTAAGCAGATTTGAGCATTGCTCAATACTTCTTGCATCCTTTTTGTCACTGAAATATCAGCAAATTTATGCACAATGCCTGCAATGAATAGTTAATTTGAACGTAAACAAATAATCAGTACAAATGTTGTAATTCTTCATTCATACAAGTTTCCTTTTAAAAGTAAAGTGTATTTTTTTAAAGTCTATTTTTAAAAAGTAATTAAAGTGTATGAAATTTCAAAATATGTGATCTGGAAACCTAAACTTACTCATTAGTGAAGTAAAGTGATTAATCACCAATTTAGAAGATAGTGTTTTTGGGGGAAGCCCATTTTGGCACCTTTCTTGTTTCACTGAAAAGTGCTTTTTATTGCTTTTTCTAAATTTTAACTTTTATAATGTTTAAATTTGTTGAATTGGTATTTCCATGTTTTACTTATATGACCTTTCCTCAAGCCTTTAAGGCCTGGTCCCACTGGCCGACGGATGCAAAACGTATGCAAAAAGGACACAGCGGATGAGCAAAATTTCGGGGGTAGCTCCATCCATTGTTATCCGCTGCAAAAAGTTTGCCCAAATTTGCATCAACAGAGCGGAAAAGAACGGAAAGGAATGGACGGGGGTAATACGTAGCGGGGATGTTAAACGGATGTTCGTAGGAAGCCTAGCGGATGGAAGTGGATGGAAGCAGATGACACATCCGAAGGGCTTCCGGGGGAGAATTGGCGAAGCGGAAACAAGCATAGCAGGTAAAGGGGTCATACTGCAATGAGCGGATGACCACTCGGATTGCCATCACGGATAGACTATAAGGGAAAGCAAAAGTTCGGTAATTGCTTCTCATAGTGGATGTATAAACCAGGCGGAGGCAAAGCATTCACTTGCACATGCGGGGAGTATGAATTGTGTCAGCTCACGTGATATAAAAGGATGCAGCTGCGCACGCAGCTCAGCAATTCAGAGGAAAGACCGTGCTGCTTTACACATAGAACACTCTTCCGAATAAAATCACCTATGGTCATTCAGTCAGGGAAGAAGATGTAGCCTTGTGCTTTCACTCCTGCGTAGCATCGTCTGGCAAGAAGGACACAAAACTCACCATCCATCCCTCTTCCATGGACACTGATCCTGAAAGCTGCTTGCGGGTGCTGCTGGTGCTCTCAGCTGGTGCTGCTTGGTGCTCTCTAGCTTTGGATATGCTGCTGTGATTCTCCCTGCTGCTAGGTGCTGCTTGGTGCTTCTCCCTGCTGCCTTAGTGCTGCTAGGTATGCCTCTCTCCTTGACTAAACTAGCTGCTAAGTGTGTGACCAATCCTGCCTAAGTGACCCTCAAAGCCCTGCTGCTTCAAGAACACCCTGAAACAGCTGCTGCTCTTTCGGTTGAGCCCCCTGCAGATTAAATTGGGATCGAGCACGCAGTTGCATAGGAAGGAGATTAGGGAGAGAGGAACAGTAATACCTAATTCATCGTATCCTGTAATGGAATGCATGAGGATGTAGGCTAGCTGGAATGTGCTGAGGTGCAAGATTACGAGTAACCTGTGGAGAAAGGGCCACAGGCTCTATTACGCTGAACCCAAAAGAAAGAAGCCTAGCAGCTTGGGAGACAACAAGGCAGAGAGCCTGGGGTACACTGCAGGATAGTATCTACCTGGTGATGGTGGACTAAGCACAAATGCACTCCTGGTATGAGCAAAGCACAAAACCTCCAAGAAATCATAGGGCACGGCCGCTGTTCAATGCTCAATAACAGAAGGAAAACAGAGAATGTACGTCAGTCTGTGACTACGTGGCAAGCTTCCACTGGAGGGTGAGGTCCGCCACCCTAAGCGAAGCGCCCCCTCTGTAGCACCACCTCTCCCTCACAGCAGCACCACAGACAGCCAGTCTCTTCCAAGCCTAGGAGACAGCTGCCCTGTCTTAGGCAGTTGCCTTTGGTTAGGGCCCATTGGCAGAGACACTCCCCCCTGACAGCTGCACCTCCCCCTGCCAAAGGACTTGAAGGATCCCCTGTAACAATGGAGGAAAGATAAAAAAAAAAAATATAATAAAAGAAAGAATGACCGCCGGGGGGCAAAAAAAAGCCACAGAGACAACACCACCCAATACCCCGCAGCTCCTTACAGGATGGAAAGAAATCAGGCAAGAGATGAGGACTATTTACAGAATGGGAGGGCCTAGAGCCACAAATAGTTCCTGTTGGAGATTCAGGGACATTATACTAAGCACCAGCACAGAACTTCTCTGCTCAGACTGGTCCACAGCGACATAGCTCACTGAGCCTTAATCATGATAAAACCAAAAAAACCACCAATAAATCAAAAATACCTCTAATAATATAAAGAAAATTCACACTACAAATATACCATTAAAGAATAATATACACCCAAAGAAATATGAAACTATTCAATTATAAACAATTAATCCAACTCAAATAATGATCCCCTCCTCCCTATCCTGTGTATTAATTATCACCTACTATCTAATACTAAAATTTATAATCACCATCCTCGCGACCAGAAGCCCTTATCACCTATTCGTGAAGCCAGACCCTCCATTGGACCTGCCCGAGGCCCAATACCAGGTGATGAAGCAAAAGTTCACAGCCACTGTTCTGCACAACCCTCAAGGCCCAGCTGAACCTGCTCCGACCTCACTAGTTCACACTCCTACAACAACAAACCAGGCCAACTAACAAATACATCCCCAAAAGTAAACTCCTTATCCTCCCAACCCACGGTGCCTTTCCACAGCTTCAACAGCCCTCACCCCAGGCTACGACTACCAGGACTTCCCCACACCACAGAAACAGCATTTCCCAGTCCAGGCCCAGCGTTCATCGCACAGCAACCACACCATCGCCCAGCTACAGACCCACTATACTCCTCTTCCTCTCACCCCACAGCCAACCTTCCATCAGCAACATCTGCACCAGTCCCTGGAGCCTCCACATCCACAGGTACTTGAGTGAATGGGCCTCTCAACCTCGACGGGACTGAGTCAAGCTCTCTGAGAGCTTCCTGCCACACAATAACCTCCCCCCATCTTGTTGTATACTCATTCGGGGACCTAGGCACCAATTAGAGAGCACTCACGACCAGCAGCAGCCGACATACACCATCCACAGCTCCACTCCCCCTATTTAAACTAAAGCTAGAGCACTCTATGGAACATACCCTCAGGTGACTTGAGGAATAGTAGCCAAGAAGATTGAGTTGTATACTGTTAAACATTTTAAGACACTTTAACTTGGTTCATTTGTTTGGATATATAATAGAAAGCTCATACAGTTTACTTAAAACAGCTTTATTTTAATAAAGATTTATCTTTGCGTTCATCACACTTGGCTTTCATTTTTTTTTACCATATACCCAGTGTTGGTTGAAAACTTTGAAAAAATGGTTAATCCCTTTGCAATGCATTGTGGGATGGGTAAGAGATAGTTGTGGAGACTTAGGTAAGAATAGTTCGTGGGATAGATAAACCTCCATGTGCAATAGCTTATAAGTATGGGACTGTATTGGTCCACCCGCCCAGACTGCCACACATTATGGCTCTTGATTTATCAATTTTATACATTTATTGCATTGATCCAACACATAATTTCGAACATAAACAAAGCTCTTTATAAATATCCAGATAAATTCATATGTAGACCACTACACAAACATATTCATGGACACAATCTCATCAAGTGTTATGCAAAGTCTCCAGCGGAAGCACCAGAATGATTTTCTTCCCCTTTTTACAGAAAATATCGGTTGTCTGCTGGGGAGTTGCACAGTGTATCAGGAGGTTGCGCTGCTTCTTTCCTTCACGTGGAAGCCTCTGTTTGGGGCCTTGCACATTCCAAGTATCATCAGGTTTCGCCCTTGTTGCTCCATTCCAGGGCTCCATGCTCCCCATTGCCTTGTTGGAGGTCCAGCAGCCTGTTCTTGCAAAACTGGGTGCGGGTGCGGCATGAGATTGTTTGCAGGATGCAGCAAGGCTTCCACGATCCTTCCTCCGACAGGTCCTGGTGGGTGAGCCATGTCGCATAAGGGTGGGAGAAGGTACCTGAACCGCTGTTGGCACCAGGATGAAACAAAGGACGTTCTTCCCACCACCCAATCTTGCCCTGGACAGCCTTTAGTTAAGTTATCCTTCCTCTTCACGGTGTGAGGTATTCTTTGAAGTGTACCGGGCTCTAATAGAGGTAGGTATTCTGAGGGAGAAGGCATCATCACCCATGGATGAAGTAGGGCACATCTTGTGTGTCATATGGTGGTGGGGTCTGGATCTGGAAAACCTCATGATGTAGGTTGGCGTTCCAGCCCATCCCTTCGGGGTCAGTGGCGTTTTATATCCTGGGCATCTAAAGCTTGACCGTTGCCTGAAGGCATCGATGTAGCATGCATAACTTTGTAGTCCAGCCATCAGACCATGGCAAATTGAGGATATATATGAAGAAGCATTGTAAGTTGTAATTTGATTTGGACATCTTGAAGTTGGCTGGGGCTTTGCAGGCCATGTGCTTCCCATCTATGGCTCCATGGTGTGGGGAAAGTTCCACGTCTGATACAATCTTTCTCCACCTTTCCTCCATGCCTTCTTCAAGGGTGGGACAATGGAGGAGCTCCTCCACGTATTTCTTCAAATGATGGCCTGCACCACTTCTATGAACCAAGCTTTGCTGATGGTGTTTGTGGTTGGCACCCTCCATGCATTCTGGCATGTTTTGTTATGTGGTTCCAGAGGCCAGGTTGCTGCGCAGAGTCAGTGCCACCGTTCAGTCCAGGGTTTCCAGGTTGGGATGGAGTGGTGCTATCAGCTTTGGGTCAACGCTGGGTCTCAGATGCTCTATCAATTTCTCAAAATGGCTGGTGGCATCCTCAATGAAGTGATGAGGAATGACATGAGGGTCTTCATCTCCTGCAGCTCCTTCCATCAGCTTTGTTCATATACAAGTCCAAACTTCCATTCTTCTCATGCCCATTCCTCGGACCCACACACAGCTTTGAACCGTCCTCCTTCTTCCGCTTCTTGTATAAAAGGTGAAACAGTCTGAACAGGGCTTGCTTCGGTGTTTTGAATGATCACAGCTACCATAAGGATGTGTGATGATCCATGTGGAGACAATGGATGATGTGGAAAGAGCAAGTCGAAGGTGAAGAGGTCTGTGACACCCAATGCGCTTGCTGGACTCATACTGAGATCCAGGTGATTTGCCTCCCCTTTTTATAGGAAAATATTCGGTTTCTACGCTAGGTGTGCCTTCCACATACTTATAGACATACTGCAGAATCCTAAATATCCGAGATACATCCCATATACAACATACGTTTTGGTCTGTTAATTAAATGCTTTATATATGAGATTGCATCCACCTTACATCCTTTCTATTATCCGTGCTACTAACGCTGTGTGTTGAACGTTCCGTGCACCTTCTCATTTTTCCTCCCGTCTTTCCTCATTTTCAGCTGGAGCGGATGTGCAGTTGAGGGTGGCCAGAAGATGCCCGAGACGGATAACGTTAACGGATACTAACCAGTGCCAATATTGGACAATGAGAATTGTTGCCATATTATGCCAACGGATGGTACATCGTATGCGCGCGGAAAGTATTAAATCCTCCTCAAAAAAGTTTTGTGGCAGCTCAAAACTTCTTGTGGCAGGATGAAATCTCAGTGGACGGATATGCTCGACGGATAGAGCAGTGATGAAACACATATGCGATGAGTACACAACGGAGTGCTTCGCGTTTCCCACTGGATGGGCAAGCTTTTTTGTCCATTTTACATCCTCTTTGCATCCGTTGGTGCAGTGGGACATGGGCTTTAATAAAATTGCATTGGTTATGTTTTTCTTATGTAAATCTTACTCTTTTTTCACCTTTGAACCTTTATGTGTTATATTTATAAAGCATATCTCTTTGGCTTATAGATGTCACTCTAAAATGTTCTTTGTGGGTCTTCATGTCCATATTACATAAAGATAATATCTTTGTTCTTTTATATAGTAAAATACGCATACACACATTACATATACACACTTTCATATATTAACTTTTAGAATGTAGTTTTATGATTTTTGTTAGCTCTTATCTTCATCTCTATTATTTTTAATATTTTCAGGTATTTTAATTGCCAATATGCCATTATTTTAGAATTTGTCTATAAAATCACAAACATGTAAAATAAAATTCTTTAAATCAAAAAACGTCAGAAAAAAATAGTAGCAGGATTATTTTTTTAAGTAAATGCATCCAATTATGGGCTTGGGAAATAAAATAGCTCAATCAATTCATGGTTGGCCTAGATTTATACAGAAATGCTCGTTGCCATTAACATTCATAGAAGTAAACAAGAAAACATAGAGGTAAATAATAGTCAAATCATGGATGGAGATATAACCCTATGCCTTCAAAAGAATTAAACCAATTAATAAATGAATAATGAAATGAGAAAAAATGAAATGAAATGACTAAAATAAAAGATCCTTTATATATTCTGTGATACCTATCCAGCTAATCAACTACACTGGGTCCAATTTTCCTATTGTTTGGNTGAAATGAGAAAAAATGAAATGAAATGACTAAAATAAAAGATCCTTGATATATTCTGTGATACCTATCCAGCTAATCAACTACACTGGGTCCAATTTTCCTATTGTTTGGTGACATTGGCCCTGAATTCAAGGCCCAATTCTAATCAGGAAACTTGGTCCGGGATGTTCTTGCTTCTTTGAGAACACTAGCTAAGACTTTTCAGGGAAAAAGATAAAATGGCTGAATTATTAAAATAGTGACCAAATACAAAGTGTTATATCTTCTTATAAAAACTATTGACCACAACTGTAAGATTCTTGTTCCTTGTATTTGTTTCCAGTGCCAACTGCAAGAAAGTATGTCTCTTGTCACCTGATTTTTGTTGTAAGCAGAGAGTCGGTGCAATTATAAAATATTTAGTTATTAGATAGCTAGCAGGGCCCTGAAATCCATTATCAAACAAAGGAAAACAATAGGGAAAGGAGGGGGATCAAAATCTATTTGAGCTTGGATTATTTGTTTAATATTGATCAGCTTTCATATTCTTTGAAAGAGCTGTAATCCATCATTCTTTCCATGTGTACATATTTGTCAGATGTGCATATTTCTTCATAATACTTACTTAAGAGGTATAAAAATCTTTTGAAAATGAATTGGTCAGCTTCTTCTTTGGTTCTGATCCAAATATGATATCTATTACAGGCTCCAGGCTCCAGAACAAAGGCTCCAGAACAAAGTATTTTTTACCTAAACCAATTAAAGTTCCTAATTATTCTCCCCATGCCCCTATTTCCAGTAGTCAGAGAACTACAGCGATAACAGTATAACAACGATAACAGTATAGTAAGACCATTGCTTTAATAAATTTCAAAGATATGTCCTCTTCCTATAGAAATGACTCCATGACAGACTGAATATTACCCATTGACTGAATAATACAGACTGAATTCTACCCATTGTCCAATGAGTAGAATTTAAAGGCAACAGTGCTTTTCAATAAGTAAACATAGCACCTAATTTGCCACTCCTTACTTCAAAGAAGGCATTCCCACAGGAAAGATGGCTATTCATAGAAAAAGCTGCAGCAGCTTTAAGGAGTTATAGACAGATACTACATTTGTGTCACCAGATGGTCTAAATAATTTCTTGGCCTACAGATCCAAACTCTGTTGGGCACCACTGAGCTTTCCTTGTGAAACCCAAACTGGTGCTAGTCCTGTGATTAGTATAAAACTGTTGTCAATAAATCATGTTAAGGTCTTTATATATCATATAAAATCTTCCTGCTCTGCTTCGTTCTCAATGAACTTAAAATGTCACTATTCAAGACAGAAACAAATACCTAAATTTGCTCTTGACTGCTTTACTTGTTTGATATATATTCTATTCTGATCGTAGCTTATACAATCTACATCCTGGACAGCCATCTGCAGGGGAGAGTTTAATTTGGATTCCTGCATGCAATAGAGGTTGGACTCAGTGATCCATAATTCACTGATACAGTTCTGGGATTCTGTGTAGTTGGATGGATCCAATACTCCTCCTTTCCAGTTTAGAACTGGAAAGTTCCAGTTTCCAGTTTATTTGTTGTACTTCTTCCTAGAACAACAGAACTGCCAACAACGTACATCACATTTTGTACACTGTGCTACACAGCAACATGTGATCACAAATTTTGGCGATCTTTAACAAAGATTGTGATTTTTCCTATTCAAACTCAATTCAAACCTATTCAAACTCAAAACCTACAATTGCCACTAATATGGAGAATTTCAACAATCAAAATGAATATTTTACCCAGAATTCTATATTTGTTTCAAACAATACCAATT
>BHFT01014176.1:0-39588 GCA_004320025.1 Laticauda laticaudata
AATCTTGTTAAGACTTCTCTTAATCTGGTCTCTAGCTGGTTGGCATTTTTTGCTGAGACCAGTACATTGTCAAAGTATGGGATGACACCTTTGATTCCATTTAGCAGGCGTTCCATGAGGCTTTGGAACACGCCTGGGGCAACTCTAACACTGAATTGGAGGCGGTTACATTTGAATGCCCCTCTATGTGTTACTATAGTCTGTGCCTCTCCTGTAGTGGGATCAACAGGTAGTTGTTGATAGGCCTGTGCTAGGTCAAGCTTTGCTAATATTTTTCCTCCCCCTAGTGAGTGCAGTAAATGTTGCACTTCTGGAACTGGGTATGTACTTTGTTGGAGCGCATGGTTCAGGGTTGTCTTATAGTCCCCGCAGATGCGCACTGACCCAGAGTCAATTTTAATGACTGAATATTAATGACTCTGTGCACTTTGCAGATAAAAAGTCATAGAATCATAATAAAAATACAGATAAAATCAAATTAAAACCAAACAAACGGAGTGTAACAAGACAGATCCTCGTCATGCCATGAATAACTTTAAAAATGATAACCCACAACTTGAATTGGATCCGGAAGCAAGCTGGCATCTAATGTGGTTCATGCAGCAGAGGTATTACATGTACAGTCATTGGGGGTGGCCAAAACTGCTTGCACAGTTGCATTCTTCACCAGTTGCAGCTTCCAGATACTCTTCCAAGTGTAGCCCCCTATAGACTACATTGTGGTCGTCCAAACAGGAGGTAATGAGGTTGTGAGTGACTTGAGAAAAGGGCTCCCAAATGAGAAATGGGCATAACTAGCATACAACTCAAAGTTGAGAGAAGGCCCTCCTAGCCAAGACTGCACAAATAATATTTTATTTCCAGGAGTGCACAAGCCTCGAATTGTAACCTGTACCAAGGCTGATTCTGTAACTTGTGGCCAGATGCCTGCTAAAAATCTATGTTTCTAATTCTCAAACCACTTATTATTTGTAGTTCCCCTTCTGGCAGCATATCTTCAGCATGAAACAATTCTTGTAGGTCCTGTCAGGGGTGGGATTCAAAATTTTTAACAACTGGTTCTGTGGGCAAGGCTTAGTTGGTGAGCGTGGCTTGGTGGTCATGTTATTGGCTGGGTGTGGCCAACTCAATATCACTCACCTCGAAGCAAGCATCTCTTTGCCTGGCCTCTCATGACTGTGGGGATGCTGCAACAGTCGTAAGTGTGAAAAATGGTCATAAGTCACTNGGAGAAAAAAACTCCTGAGATAGGAAATCTACTCCTGTCAAGAATGTAATAAGGGTTAACGGAGAGGCAGTTTCTGTAAGCAACACCAGAATCTTTCCTTCCTGCCTTCCTTACAGGATTAGGCCAGTAATTTCTTCTAACAACTTGTTCTCTGAACTGCTTAGAATGTTAACAAATGGTTCTAGTGAATAGGTGCGAACTGGAATCCCACCCCTGGGTCCTGTCCAAAGCATACTTTCTCTCTTTAGTTGGATTGCTGCCCTTCTTTCCTGCCCTTATTATGCATACTGTCAGAGGAAATGACATTTTAAGAATGGATACTGAATATGTCACTGTCATATTCACCGATAACCTTTCCATAAAGCATTCTGAGGTTTATTTCAATTAGAAGTAATATACAATGTGACTCAAATAAACATTTAAAACTTTATTTCATCTTCTTCAGATCAGCTACTTTGGCTTCACAATATTTCCCAAAAGCCAAGAGTACACTCTACTAAACTCATTCCAATTTCTACACAACTTGTTAATCAAGCTATATGTGTACCACTCTTTACATGCTCTGGTTACTTATGTCAAATATACCTCTCTAACTGAAAAATAGAAATTTTTCTTGCCTCTTCTTTTAATTGCTGTCACAGGACCTTTATGAGTTGAGTAGTTTCAGGTTCATATCTTTCAGTGGTTTCTATTCAAAATGTTGTTTTCCAATACAAATAGATGAAATAGTTTAAAGCAGCAGCTCCCAACTTTTTGGGCATTAGGGACCATTCCATGCAGAGGTTTTTCTGTGGGGAGGCGTGGTTTTGTGTGCTGCCTGCATCCAGTGGATGGGGCTTCGCTTGTTTGCATGGCCCACTTCCTGGCATGCGAAGGCCCGGTGCCACTCCATGGACCCCTCATTTAAAGCAATCAATTTAATCAATCATTCAGGTTTTATCTAAGCTGATTCTCAACTTTTGGCACATACAAATTCCAAGGAACAGAGAGAAAGAGAAAGTGTGTCTTCTGTTCTGGAAAAAATCAAAAATTCATTTCAGTCACTTAATATTATTACAATTCTGCCAAAAGACCATTGTATATATAATAAATATTAACTGAAGAAATCTTGAGCGTAAAATAGTCAAATTACTCAATAGCTATAAATTTCAAACACTCCTTCATAAATGTCTTTTGAGTAATTCTTAACATATGTTTATGTTTATTACTGAATTCTAGCATTGTACTAATTTCCTATCAACTAAAGTCTTTGTTGTGTATTGTTATACTTCTAAGCTATCACTTTTCTTAGAAAGTGAAAAGTGAAAGCCACTTTTCTTATGGCAGGAAGGTAATGGTTGTTAATTTAAGTACTACAGAAAGTATGTAATACTGATAGCAGTATAGCATTAATCTGATTAATAGCAATTAATCAAATTAAAATCTCACTGAAAAAATATATATCACATAATGAAATCTTAAACTTAACCATCCCAATGCAAATATATATTATATATGTATAATTATATGGTTAGTTTATAAATAGCCTGTTATGGCCCTATGACAAGAAAAGTTCACTTTCAAGCAACCGCATTTTAAAAATTCTATATTAGTAACCTAAAACTGCTTGGTTAGTAAACTTCAAAGAATTCCTTTAGACACTGGGTTCAATATTAATGGGTAATCTCTGTTCATATCTAAGGCAAATGAGAATCATAGTGTGCTAATATTGCTACTTAAACAGAAAATGGAGCATTTTTGAAAAATTTTCCATTCGTAGCTCAGGTAGAGAGTAGAATCTGAATAGGAGCAGCCAAAAGTACCTCTCCGGAGTAATGTATTTCCCATTCCATTCCAGTAGGAAGTCAACTTTAATTTGCATAAAAAGTGCCTGTAAGAAGACATTTCTACCATAGCCACTTTTAGTTTGTCTTTTATTTTCGCTATGTTGTTCACTAACTTTTACAAAATAAAGCAGCAGCTTGGGGTACAGGATGTTGACCGAATTATATCCTTTGTATTTGCTGATTGACAGCTGGACAGAGGACTGACTGGCTTATCCATTTCAAGGCTGGCTGAAGTGAAGTGGACTACAAGTCAATTCGAACCTGTTTTGTAATAGACTGGAGAATGTATCTGCTACGATGGAGTTATTTATCTTCCTGCTATCCTTGTTCTACCTTCTGAAAGGGCAACTTGTTCAATCAGGATCTTCTTCTTCACCCTCTTCCTCCTTCCATTTTGACCAACTACCTTGCTTCAAGCCAGCTTTCATCTTTTCTCCTTTTCATTTCAATGCCTTAGGCTCTTTTCTGTATAGAAAACTCCATTTTGCACAGACATCAAAAAAACTGATCTCCTGCCATCAGCTACTAGCATCAAAGTTGTGCTTTGCTCAAAGGAATCTTCAGCCAGCTTTCTGGAAAGCCAAGCAAATAAACTTCCTCTATGCATTAACAAATTTGTACAAAAACATCCCCCACAGATGATTATATGAGATAATCAAATCCAGCAACAACATCGTTAATAATAGTTGAGGCAAGGGGAATGCACACCAAACAAGTCTGCAAAAACAAAATAAACACTGGAGAATAAACAAGGTGGATACAATGACAAACATGCCTCATTAAAGCCGCTGAGAGAATGGCTGCAGGATTACTGAGATGGACTGCGGTGTTTTAATGGTATGTTCTATGTCTGCAGACAAGAATGGCTACAGATATAATGACTAAAATTACAGAGCTTGGGAAGCATTGCTTAAAACAACAGGCTTTTGAACTGAGAGCTGAGCAACAAGGACTAATCTCACAACAATTGATTTAATTTTCTGAGTTGTTGATGCGCTTTAACACTCCTTTTTGCTATTAAAAAGTACAATTTCTGTAAAGAAGTAAAAGGGAAATACTGGAAAGAAATGTTACCACTATACAAAAATAGCTTGTTTCCCAAATCTGTGTGACTATCTCTGAGTACCCACTCAAGGACCTTCTGACAAGATAATGTGTATCTAGCACAAACTTATAAGAGATACTAGGAAATTAGTGCAGGGCACTGAGATATCCAAATCATTGTTGAAGGGACAGTTATAAAAACCAGTATACACTAACTGCTTTTTTGAACTGCTTTGTAGAATCTCCCCTCTCCTTCATTTTAATAGCAGTTTATCTTTCTTAACAGTAATTTTTTCTTGTGGGTTTTCAACATGGAACATGTATAATATAGATGTATAATATACATAGTCTCAAAGGCAAGAAATTGCCTTTAGAAAGAATTAGTTAGAAAGAATTAGATCCATGTTCAGGGCATGCTAATTATTTATATAGGATTGAACTAATCCTATATAAATAATTAGGTTACCATGAGGATGAATCTGATTACATTGAACTACTGGTGAGGATAAATGGTTTCCTAGGGTACATAAGATCCAGTATGATAGACCTCCACTTTCTATGAAGAAAAATAAAAATGAAAAACTCAGACCAAAATCTAAGAATGCACTATAATTAAATAAATATTTAACAACCAATGCATCTAATTATTTAAATTATTTAATTATTTAGTGTTATTTAATGGCCAAATTCTCCACTAGGAAAAACAGAAAGCAGCAAAATGAACAAATGTAAACACAGAGGATCTCACATATGAAAATTGTATACAATTAGTTCAGCATAAAATTATGAGTTTGCCACCAATTTCCACCCTGGACAAACCATTCCCAATATATAAAGCAACAGGGATACTCTGGGAAAAAGTTAAATGTATTCTACCATTTCTCAAAATTGGTGATATAATTTTCTATACCCATATACATAATTAGTGTGGAACAGGCAATATGTATGAATACAACCTTCCCAGAACTATTGTGCAAAATGGAACATACATTTATATTTCAGTGCATACCTCTGAATTTAGAAACAGATATATGTTTATATATCATTTAAGAACAAAATAAGAAAGCAGAATTATCCTGGTTAACTATATATGAAAACTTGCTAGTGAAAGCAATTAGAAAACACTCCCAGTTTGTTCCTATTCCTTTACAGCAAATATATATGGTAAAGTGTTGATTGATATCCAGACTGAAACTCATATTATGATGTTCCCAAGCAAAATAAGACCCCTAAATCAAACATGAACACTAATTTACAAGCTTGGATTATCTAAGAACCAGGAATTTAGAACTGTGCATATAAAGTAGAAAAGTAAAAGAGTTGAATGATCCAAGTCCTGATTGTTCAGATCAATTCTAATTTATAATTCTGCATTAGCCTGTATGCAGCCTCTGTGTGAAGAGATGAACTATAAAGCTTCCCGCTAAAGCTTTTAAGCTTCTGCAGGTGGAAGCACCTATCTGACTTCATCTAGATAAAAAATTAATCTGTGTCAGGCCTGGTTAATCCTTGGATGGAAAACTATAAGGAAATACCAAGCAATAGGTTAGACTAGGAAGCTGAAAATAATATTGAATGAAGGCACACTACAGATTGTCCTCAACTTACAGTTCATTTAGTGAATGTTTGAAGTTACAATGGCACTGAAAAAAGTGACTTGAGACTGTTTTTCATGCTTATGACGGCTGCAGCATCCCCATGGTCATGTGATAAAAGGTGTTTGGCAACTGACTCATATTGTGATGACCCAGGGTGGGAAACAAAATAGTCACAAAAAACAGGTGAAGCCCCTTTCATTCCTTCACTTTGCTTCCAAGCTCCGAATATTCTTGATAGAAGACAAAAAACTCCCAATTACAAGAAGGAAAAAAGCAACATAAACCAGGCAAGATCAGGGCTGGAGGACATCCACAGATAACACACACTGGAAAGGATGCCAAACTCAGAGAGGAATCATAAACTAGATATACTTTCACGCTTTGTTTCCAGCGTTCACCCGTACGCATGTATGTCCTCTTATTCAATTGTCACAGCTGCAGCCATGAAGAGGATCAAGGCCCTTTCCTCCTAAGTAGACCACATCATGCCCTTATTCTCTTCTCCCTACAGTGCTTTAGGGGATGGGCCTGGGTCCTCCTCAGACTGCCCAGCTGGCTTCTGCCCTTCCCCAGCCTCCTCCACAATCTCTGGAGTCACACTTCCACTCTCTGCCAGCTGTTCCTCCTCTGACTCAGTCAGTCTCCATCAGGTGCATGACACATATTATTTATGAATGGCTGCAGTATCCTTGGATCATGTCATTACTTTCTGATAAGCTAGGTCAATGAAAAAACCAGGTTCACTTAACAACTATATTACTATCTTAACAATTGCAATGGTTCATTTAACAACTGTGGCAAGAAAAGTTGTAAAATGGGATAAAACTCACTTAACAAATGTTTCACTTCACAACAGATGTTTTGGGCACAATTGTGGTCGTAAGTCAAGAGCTACTTGTACTTTTTTGCAAACTGAATAGGCATATCTATGAAGACCCCAAAAGTCAGTCCTGACTAAGGAATATTAATTTCTGATATATTTCCTCTATAGTAGGGGTATTGATAGAAAAGAAGGAACAAAAGGTTTTCGTGTGTAAAAGAAACTCGTAGAGTGGGATTGACACAATTATGACTTTGTTTTAAATGTCTCTGAAAATAAATGGTGCCAAAAAAAAATGCACCTTAGGTTGCTGTGAAAAAGTATGCTTACCTTGGCTGTGCAGATTTTATAGTCCTTTAAAGTTAGCAGTCTTCTGCAGAATCCAATGAGTGCTTTGCCATACAACATCAGACTAAAGTTACATTATTATATATGTAATATATATGTTATATTATTAGCCTAAAGTAGTATGCCTGTCCTTTTGCTGACCTTCTATAGAACACTGGGATATCGCCTATTTTCCTTAGCAGGTTAGAAAAAGGCCACAAAATTTATTAAAAAGTGAACTGTGAAACTTTCTCCTATATTAAGTTGCAGTGTATTAAGAGAAGTTTTTAATGTCTCATGAAAATGTTTCAGAAGTAGCAGAGAAGAATTTCAGGGCTTCTTGTTGCTTCTTTTTTTGGTTTCTGTGCTTCATTCTACATTCATTCATTCTATGAATACTGTTTATAGAGGGTGCATCAGAGGTGGTATTCAGCAGGTTCTGACCAGTTCTGGAGAACCAGTAGCGGAAATTTTGAGTAGTTCAGAGAACCTCTGACTGGCCCCCATCTACTTTTCTGCCTTCCGAGTCCCAGATGATTGGCTGAGTCTTCTTCTTTTGTGGCCCTGCACAGGAGAATGGAGCTGGAAAGCAGGTTAATGGGATGGGGAGGGAATGTAATTTTGTAGTAACCCTCCCCTAGGAACGGGATGGGAATGAAGACTTTGCAGTATCCTTCCCCTGCCATGCCCACCAAGCCACGCCCACAGAATTGGCGATAAAAATTTTTTGAATCCCACCACTGGGGAGCATTATAAACTTCAGATTTCAACAAATGAAATGGACAAGATCTACTTCTTCCATTGTAACAAATAAGAATGACTTTCTTGCTTATTTTTCTTTCCATTTCAAGAGTGAGCAAGGTTGGCCAAGATCTACACTTGCCATCCTTGGGGAAAGTCCTTACAATATGGACAGGGTAGATTGGGAAGAGTCCTTAAGGTTTTCATAGTTGTGGCATGCCTATTGTACAGTATTCATTGCTGTTTCATGAGTTTTCTATCAAGGAGGTCTTTACCGAGGAAACTAGGTTGCTAATCTTCAGAAAATAAACTGAGAAATAAGTTTGAGGTGGATGAAACAGAGCCCAAAATTTCCATTACTAAAGCCCATGTCACACCAAACCAACGGATGCAAAGAGGATGTAAAACGGACAAAAACCCTTGCCATCCGTTGGAAAACGCGATGTACTCAATGCCTCCGTTTGGCTTCCTCTCTATCCGTCCAGCATCCGTCTATTGACATTTCATCCGCTCAGAAAGTTTTGGGCTGCCCTAACTTTTGGCGCGGGAAAACTTGTATCCAGTTCGTCTGTTCTGGCATCCGCTACGGCACTTCCCGCTAATATCCGTCATGCATCCGGCTGTGGCATCCCGGCGCAAGCTGCGCATTCCGCCCGACGCAGGAGGAAGTGGAACTGACCGCGGAACAGATACAGAACGGATGGCAGAACGGATGTCAAGTGGAAAACAAAAGCCCGTTCTTAACAAACGCGAAAAAAACGTTCCGCAGAGGGGACCTATCCTCGATATTAAGGATGTCTACAGGATGCCAGAGGATTGCCTATGGACACCTATACTGCCTATAAAAAGGCGGAGGCAACTTGTCGTGCATACTCACTTTCAGGACGGCAGCAGCCGCACCTGTGCAGGACCTCTGGAGCCTTTCATCTGAATTCTCTTCAATTCTTCCATCAAGCAATCCAGTCATGTCCAGCCGTGGATCGTGACAAAGTCCTTTCGGGCACGCCCACACATCCTTCTGCCACAAGTGCGAAACCATCTACAGGCTCTGTGAACTTACTACGGGAAAAAAAGGA
Organism: Laticauda laticaudata; assembly: GCA_004320025.1. Taxonomy (NCBI): domain Eukaryota; kingdom Metazoa; phylum Chordata; class Lepidosauria; order Squamata; family Elapidae; genus Laticauda; species Laticauda laticaudata. Next base: position 8,661 of record BHFT01014176.1, read on the forward strand.
GCCACGCCAAAAAAAGTCTTGCGGGTCCAAGAGTAGGTTCGCCAGAAAGAGCAGAGGACGGACTGCTACAAGCACAGCTGATTGGTGGAGCTCAGGAGCGAAGAACACCGGCGTGTTTCCAGAACTTTCCATGAGGAATGCTCCAGCCATGTTTGACGAAGTTGTGGCAGCGCCTGAGCAACCAGGTTGACCAAGACAAAACAACCAACTTTCCGCGCCGCAGCTCTGGAACCTGGCTGCAAGGTGGCAGCTCACGTCTGCGCCACCTGGCCTCAGGGACCACCTACAGAGCATGCAGTACAGCACTGCGAGGGTGCCACCCAGAACCATCAAAGCTTTGTGGTCAGAGAAGTGGTGGCAAAGGCCATCATCGAAGAAATACAAGGAGGAGCTTCTCCAGTTGCCCCTCCCAGCTGAAGAAGGATGGAAAAAAGCTTGGCAGAGCAGTGGTATCAGAAGTGAAACTTCCCCCACACCGTTGAGCGCCATCGATTGGCAAGCACGTGGCCTGCAAAGCGCCAGCCAAGTCAGGGGTCCACTTATCACAATTAGCAAGGGCTTCATTCTAGCATTCATCTCTCTTCGCCATGGTCGATGCTGACTACAAATTCATGTACATCGATGCTTCAGGCAATGGCTCATCTTCAGATGCCCAGGTAAATAGCAACGCCAGATCACCTCAAGGAGGGGCTGGAACGCAACCTCATGGTTGCTTCCCAGAATCCAGACCGCTGCCCAACGGACACGCATCGCAAGTATGTGCCTCTACTTCATCGTGGGGATGACGCGCTTCTCGCCTCACAAACCTACCCTCATTGAAGCCCTACACCTCCCAAATACCTCACCTGTGAAGAGAGGATCTTCAACTACAGGCTGTTCAGGGCAAGACGGCGGTGGTGGAGAATACGCTTGGTATCCTGGGCCAACAGGTTCCAGGGACTTCTCACGAACATGCCAGCATAGCCCAGATAACCAATGAAGAGGGAATCGGTGGAAGGCTTGCTGCATCTCTGGCACAATCCTCATGCGCACCCGCTACCTCAAGTCTTTGCAGAACAGGCTTGTGGACGCATCAACAAGGCACATGGGGGACATGGAGCTGTGGGAATGGCAGGGCAGGGCAAAAACCTGATGACACTGAGGATGTGCAAGGCCAACAGAGCTCACGTGAGGCGAAGACAGCAGCGCACACCTCCTGAGAACTGTGGCAACTCCCGCAGGCTGGAGCAGTGGCAGTGTGCAAGGACAGGATGGTAAAAGATGCTATTAATGGATGCTTCCTTCAGGCCTGTCTCATCAACACGCGATGAGAATTGGGCCATGTATGTTTGGTTGGGCATACAATGAACAGGGCGTTTAAATAAAGAGTTTGTGTTTATGTTACAGTGTGGATGATTGATTATATCGATTGATTATGATAAATAAAGGGCCATAGTGTGGCAACCTGGCGAGGGTGACCATACAGTCTCCACTTATGCATTACCCATCTCAAAGGTATCCCTGCCCATCCTACAGGTATCCGCCTGCCCATCCACAGCTAGTCTCTAACCCATCCCACCAATGCATTGCAAGGCTTAAACCATTTCTAAAAGTTTCCAGGCAAGACTTTATTAAAAAAAGAAATGAGGAAGTGTGTGAATAAAATAGACTTTATTAACAACAAGCTATAAGAACAAAAATGAGTTCTCTGGCACTCCTCTCTTGTCGCTCAAGCTCAGAAAGGGTGAAGGGGCAGGTGCTTGTGGAGGTGGCTGTGGGCTGGAGTGCTTGTCAATCAGCTCCTCCAGAAGCAAGAAGGCAGGCAGAAGCCCCAGCCCCAAGAAGAGTGAGCCCGGTGCTTTCAGAAGCCCAGCAGAAAACCAGAGTGAGGGCGCAGGGGCGGATGGTAGCCCTGTCCCTTTGCAAGGAGCTGGCAGCAGATGCTTGATGCTGCTGTTGCTTAGCCATGGTTGTGGGGACTGCTGGCTCTGGCAGGGAGGGTGGCAGGGAGAGGTGCGAGCAAGGGCTGGCAGGCAGACATGGCAGGGCAGGCAGGCAAGCAGCCACTCTTCTGGCAGGCAGGTCCTTTCACTCTGAATGGCGACCTGCTTCCGAGCTGCTTCCGTTATATCCGCGGGCTGACGGCAATGCATCCCCCCGCCATCGCAATTAACGCACAGAGCATCCGCTAGGCTTCCGGCTGTGCATCCGCTCAATCCGCTGTGGATCCGCTCTGCATCCCGCTGTATCCGGTTCCGCGTGCCGCTTCGCTGAGGCCCCCCGGAAGCCCCTGGCGTTGCACCACTCCGCTCCCATCGCTGGGCTTCCGTTTCCGCATCCGGCTTCCATCCAGCCCTTGTGCGCTCCCCGCGTCCGTTTATCCGCTCCGGTTATGCAAATTTTTGGCCCCCTTTTGAGAGCGGATAACAACGGATGGAACATTTTGCTCGTCCGCTGTGTCCTTTTTGTATCCGTTGGGCAGTGTGACATGGGCTTAAGCAAGACAGCTGTTAAGTGAATTTTGCCTCATTTTACAATCTATTTTATCACAGATAATGAATCACTGCAGTTGTTAAGTTAGTAACACGGTTGTTAAGTGAATCTGGCTTTCCCATTGCCCTTTTTTGCCAGTAGATGCATATTTAGGTATGCCATTTCTGAGAATGAAATATTCTGCTATTGTTATTGTTAGTTGTAAGTGGAACAGGTACTGGATAAGCAACACATGCACTTCAGCCCACAATTTTTGACCTGTGTTGTCTGAAGTGTGAGTGTGTTTTCTTCTTTTCCTCTAAGCACAAAGGAATTAGAAAAGTCATTCCATTTTGTAATAAGCAACATGATCAGTTTGGATCTTGCTGTCATATTTAATCCTGTCACTGGGGGGCTGGCACCATATGACTGAAATAACCTGGGCTGACTGATGTAACATAAATTATATCTGACATCCAGGGAAGGTTTCAGGTTGCAAACTCAGTCACCAAAGTTCTTTGGGTTGAATTACCAGAATGATAGCATTAGCACAACAATTCAACTAAGATGGCAGTAAGCGACTATTCTGTGAACTAGCAACCTCATATCAGAATATTTCCTTCAATGTGAACAATATTGGCCATTTCAATTTTATGACAAAATATGCATAGATTTTATAGTGATAATTGATAGCAAGAATGTCAATTAATTTCTAGATGAAATTAAAAGACATTAAGGAGAAACGTGCAAAGGCTATAAAAGTTACTTTGAGCTGCTTAAATCAGAATTGGAGAAGTGAATTGAACTTGGTGGATGAAGGAATTCAGTGAGCCAGGGGGGTAAGAAAAAATAGGATCTAGTCCTCAATTTGGAAATTCAAAGCTTTTTAATAGTCACAAGAGGAAAAGTTGTTTTTCCTGTTAAAGAAAGGCATGCTTAGCTGATTATTAACAGTGGATTCTAATCTATCCAGTTAATAAAAATGTTGGTATTTATAAAACATTATGCAATACAATAGTATTTATAAAATGTTTTGCAATAAATCTAGGCTATCATATTTACAGTTCAAAATTCAAGATAATCACAAACATTAAAGGATACAGCAAGGAGCTGCAGCTTTCTCTATGTCTTTATAGCCATTTAATGATTGCTTGGAATTTTGTATGATAACCTTAATTAAACCTTTTTCCACATGAAATTCAGCAGTCTCTTAACATTCTTTGTAATGATGTAACGGTCAAATGGGTGAATAGAAAAGAAATATGTTTACTTGTAAACAAGATGAACTGCCGGGCAGTTTCAAATATTACTGTAAGAGTCAAAGAGAGTTCATTGATCCCTTACTAAAAAAAATAGAAAAGGTCCTTATCATCACAGCCTAAAAGAATCATACAAGTCGAATACCAAGGAAACTTTTCTGATCGTATAAACATTCTCAGAGTAGATTTTTTTTTACTTTTCTATAGAAACTATAGAAGCTGCTAAGTGCTATTTTAGAAAAGTTAAGAGATGCAACTAACTCATTCAAACAACCATTAATCTAAACCAGGGATGTCAAACTCGATTTCGCTGATCACATCAAGGTTGTGTTTAACCTCAAGGGATTGGGTGGTTATAACCAGCTCGACATCACTCGTGTTGGGGGCGCCTGTGGTGGCCTGAGCACTGCCAGCAAAAACGGGCTCTCAAGCTCCATTTTCAGCTGCAACGCCTCCTATAACCCTCTGCCAGTGAAAACAGAGCTTGGAGGGACTGTGTGTGGCTCTTGAAAGCTCCATTTTCAGCTGGACAGCCTTCTGCAACCCTCTGCTAGCAAAAGCGGAGGTCTGGGGGCCAGCACAGGGCCCTCACAAGCTCCATTTTCACTGGCAGAGGCACCACGGGCTGGTCCTTCACTGTTTTCAGGGCAGCCCAGTGGGCCAGATCTAAGCACCCAAGGGCCTTGAGTTTGACATCCCTGCTTTAACAGGTATTTCATTTTTAGGGATCTGAAAGTTTAAAGGCTTTGTCATTTTTTTGACAAATAATTTTGTCAATAATTTGTCATTTAAAAAAAACCTGTTTCCAACACATAGAAAGCCTACTTCTTATTTCTTTATAAAAATATACTGTTTATCTGGAGACAATTTCGAGTTGATCTATTTCAGAACACAAATAGGGGTGAATACCAGTTCACTCATATTTTAATATCTCTCTGCTGGAAATAAAATACTATGAGGTTCCTTAGTGCTCTCTGAGCTTGCTTGGTTTCTTGCAGATGTTTTGTTACCCTGAGCCACAATTATTCCCCTTTATTAATAAAATACTATGTAGTTTGGCAAAATACAGAATTCTTCATCATCTAAAATAGGGTTTCCCAAACTGTGAGGGATACCTCTCTTGAGGAAATGCAGAGAATCCAAAGGAAGTGTGAAGCTTTTGTTTTTTACAATAAATCCACTTTTTCCAAAGTTTCACTGTATTGCTTTCATTACTCAGTTATATTCATTTTGGTGTTTGTATTTTTAAGAAAGGTGAGTACCGTATATACTCGCATATAAGCCGACTTTAGAACGCTTTTTTTTTTCCCCCAAATTTGGGGGTCGGCTTATACGCGAATAAATCTGTCTGCCCGACTTCGCGCGATGAGAGCCAAGACTCNCCCCCAAATTTGGGGGAAAAAAAAGCGTTCACCATGGTATTTGGGGGTCAGCTTATATGAGAGTTTTTTCAAAAATCCTCATTTTGGGGCAGTTTTTAAAGGGTCGGCTTATATGCAAGATCGGCTTATATGCGAGTATATACGGTACATTAAAATTATATTAAAGGGACATGTGATGGTTAAAAAAAATTAGTAATTCCTGGTGTAAAATGTAAATACCAACAAAGTTTGTCCAAACTATTGACAAAAACCCTAAATGGTTTCAAGATTCAACTACTGGTGCCATAATAATTTAACAAGGAAGATTTTAAGTAAAGCAAAATGATTTTTGAGTTGCGGAAGCTTGAGATGTAAAGAAATATGATTATTGAACTTTCTGAGGAGTAACATTGGACTGAAATATATTGTTTTTGGACTTGAGTAAGAGTGGGACTTATTAAATTAAAACAAGATGCTCTATCAGGGAGAAAGGAAATGATATTTCAAGAGAAATGGTGCTGATGTTTCAAAGCATTAGGGATACTATGGAAAATAATCACACTTCCAAGATAACTAATCGCTATTTGACCAGGAATCAAAGTTTCACACCTGTCTCCCTTTATGTCAAATACTCAAGCCATTTTGGTTGAGCAGACATTGACTTAAGCTTGCAACAAAAGTTCTCAACACTCTCTAATATTGGTGTTTACAAAACAGACAAAAACCTGAAAATAAAGAAAGTCCATCGAAACTTTAAATGGGCTTGCTTTAAGTCATATCAAAAGGTCTGATATGCTGTTTTTCTGACTTCTTTCCAAGCTCTTATCCTAATGGACTGACAGCTGAACACTGCAAAATTTTGTGTCATGTATGAACAATGATGACTGCTTTCACAGCTACTGTAAGAACTTGACACTATTTTTTTAATCACTGAAAGGAACAATTAGATAAATATAGGTAGTCCTCAATGACTGCAATTGGGACAGTTGACTCTTTCATTAAGCAACACAATCATTAAGTGAAATATCACATGATTGTGCTGGACTTACAACATTAGTTCCATTAAGGTCATTAAGCAAATCATCCAAGTGCAACATCCCATGATCACAATTTGCAAATTACTGCATGTTTCTCCATTGACTTTGCCTTTGGAAGCCAGTTGTGAGGCTTGCAAATGGCGAGGATGCTATGACCATCGTAAATGTGCACTGCTTGCAAAGTGCACAAATGGCAAGCGTGTGACTATGGGGATGTTGTGATAATACTAAGGGTAAACCAGATAGGAAAGAAGATTGAAGAATTAAGTTCTTTCTCCATAACATTATAGAACTATTATTACAGTATATATTATAGAACTATGTATAGTTCTATAATAGAATTATAGTATATAATAGAACTACAACTATTAAAATTATATAGTTATAGTTTTAACTACAAGTTTGAATATCTCTGAAGCTCTGTTTAAAATGTATATTTCATAAGTGAATACTGCATGAACAGGTCAGTGTTTACAGTTGATTGTTCAAGTCCAGGAACTTGAGTATAAACCACGGATCATTTTTCAATTGGAATCTTAATTTTATAGTCAAAATTTTAATGAAGGAAATAAAATTAGGTATGCTGTGGGTAAAATTGTAAACATACTTACATAATTCTCTTTATGGGTAGCTGTATTCATCAGTCTACATTCTCTCACATTTGCAGCTATGTAAGTATCTTCCTAGCTTGCCTATTAAGGGTTAAATATACAGCTTGTTGAATACTTAACCTTTCTTAAAACATATGGCTTTGTACTTCAAGGGCAGATTCCTGAAGGCAGGCAGAATATTGATAGCTGGCAAAAAAAAAAAAAGTTTTTGGAACAGGCACTTTAAAACATCAACTGCACCTTAGAATGTTTACCTACCCTGACTTCTGATTTAAGGAGATTTAGAGGTTGCAGAATACAAATGTTTTTTTCAGCTGCCCTGAAAAAAGAAAGGGAGAAAAAGGGGAGAGGAGAATAGACTCTTATCTAAATTCATTCTAAAGGGGTATTCAAACGAAATAACATTTTTTTAATTAACTAAGAATATAACTTTTAAGGGAGTCTTTCCAATTAACTACTGTAATTGGAAAAGTTATACCATGTCATTCTCACAAATCCAATACAAGGAGTACTGAATAATATATGAATGTAATATCTGGCCTTTTGAAATACAATGTAGGTAACAATTATTTCACTAGTACAGAGAATCATTTAAGCCTGTTATACATGCATCTGTAGCCTTCAGGAAAACTTCCATTCAACTGAACTTTTTGAAAAATTAGCAAATCATCATCTATTCCATCCTAGCATTTAAATAACCTAATTCTTTGGAAACTGTTTGACAAAAGCAATGTACAGGAATCCTAGAGAACAGTCAAGCCTACATTAAAATGACTGGCAGTTCCCTTTTGACTTTACAGTAGAAATGCAGCATGCATAAGAGATGATTAAGCAATTTTTGCACAGGGCTTGCCTAGACAACCATTTCTGTCCACAGCTGGTTATATGCTGCCGTGTTAACCAGAAAATAAAAGTCTCTTCTTGTTTAGAGTATTTTTTTTCCAGAACTGTAAGGAATAATTAACTTATAAATGTAGTACTTCATGAGATGAAACCAGTGCCTCAAAACTTTAGCCTGGCATTTAAACTAGCCCATTGTATTTTGTAGGTGCCACTTGAAAGCAGTTTCTCTTTGCCAACTGGATTTATTAAAAAATCCAGACAAGAAGTCCCAAAATACAGAAGTGTTTGAATGCTTTGTGCCCATGCTGACTGAGAAAGGGGTCATGAGATGATCACATCCCTGGAACAATAACATCTTTATCGGACTCAACAAACTGAATCAGCTCTAATCCAATTCTTTTTCAGTGCCCAACCTACAGAAGCATATTCTATCAGATCATATTAATCAAGCTTGCTTGCAAATGTTAAAATTCATAAATTACAATTGCTCAATAATGTACAAAAATGCTTTGGTGTATATGTTGCAGCTCATAAGAAATCAACAGGAATTTAAAAAAACAATCAGCAAATGTTATAAACAATTATATATTACACAGATGACTATGTAGTAAATTAGAATAAAAATAGTATTGAATTATACCTCTATAGTATTATGCTAGTCTCTTTCCAAAATAAAGATTGCTATGCTCACTGTTGCCATCTGATATTTTCCTTTCATTACAGCAAATAAACAAGTCAAATTCAAGTCCATGCTCTTGATAACAATATGGGCAAAATTGTTTTCTTCCTGGGATTTAAAAAAAAACTTTCCAGTCCATCCTTTAGCCTTATCCATTTTAAAATTCATGAATTCATATCTATAATTCTTGGGATAATTCACACATGCACATAACTGAATACAGGGTCATGATATGGACTGTCCAGTTTTGACTTTATATGTTGTGAGAATGTTTATTAGTGTAAACCATGGTTTGCATCTTAGCGTCTTACATAAATTCCTATAACTGTTGTATAGTCAATAAAACAGAATTTTAAAAAGCTATTGCTGGCAGAGTGTGTGAAATCACTAAATTTCTTCATTATTTTCACTGACCAATACAGAAACAGCCCCCTTTGAAAAATGCCACAGCTGGAACTCATAAAGTAGACATATGAAAAAAAAACTAAGGATATCAAGCCACTGTTTTGCAATTATAATGTATGAAGCCCTAGTACAGTGATGGCGAACCTGTGGCACACAGAGCCATTTGTGCCAGCATGCAAGCTATTGGCAAACTTACCTCACTATGCATGAGTGCACCACACAGCTGATTTTCAGCCAGTTTGAGTCCTTTTTAGACCTCCCAGAGGCTTCAGAAAAGCTTCTGCAGGCTTTTCAGGCCGAAAACCAGGCCTGTTTCATTATTTCCTGTTTTTCTGGAAATACTGGAAGTGATGAAATGGGCCTAGTTTTTTTTCCTGAAAAGCCTGCAGAAGCCTTCCTGAAACCTCTGGGAGGCTGAAAAAGGCCTCAAACTGGCTGAAAATCAGCTGTGAAGCATGGTGCAGGTAAGGCGGCAGTGGGGGGTGAGGGTTACACACGCATGTGTCGGGGACGTGGGGAGCACGCATTGCCTTCTGAGTGCTGGCATGTGAGCGTGTGCATGCAAATATGCGCACAATTTTTGGTACCTTTCATGGATTGTCCTATTCCCTGGGCAGATTTTTTTTAGTCTTTCAATTCCTCTCCCACATTGGAAATGCATTGCCTGTATTTTGCATTTGTCAAACGCAGATTTCCTTGGATTGAACCAAATTTGTTTACCATGCTGCAAATAAATTCTGCAATATGTCCTCAGATGAAAAGAATCAATTCAGAGCGATTTGCTTTGGCTTGGGATTGAGGATTTCATTAACATTAGGCACATTGTCTAAAATGCCCAAACACTACTGAACTATTAAAGATGAAGAGTAGAGAATAATGACATGAAATAATGGACAGGTAGTCCTCGACTTACAACAATTCATTTAGGGACTGTTCAAAGTTACAGCGGCACTAAAAAAGCATCCCCATGGTCACGTGATTTTATGTTCAAATGCTTGACAATTGATTCATATGATTGACGACTGTGGTGTCCTGGGGTCATGTGATCCCCAAGTCAATGATGAAACCAGATTCACTTCACAACCGTGTTCCTAATTTAAAAAGTGCAGTGATTTGCTTTACAAATGTTGGAAGAAAAGTCATAAATTGAGGCAAAATTCAATTAACAAATTTCTCACTTAACAAAATAAATTTTGGGCCCAATTGTGGCCTTAAGCTGAGGACTACCTGTATCTCCCAAGACGTAAAGAGGCATTAGTCTATTTTAAAATTATTGCTTTTGACGAAAAGCTATATAAATTAAGAGGTACAATCGGGCCTTCTAAAATATCAGACAGAATTCGAATGTTACCTTCCTTGTGCTGTCCTGTAAATCCTATCCATAAACCAATCACTGCTTATCTTAAACAATTCCACAGGTTATTCTGCACAGTGTAAGAAGTTATTGTTATCATTTACCATATTTAAACACTAAGTTTGCCAAGGCTACATAGACACAATGAACAATTCCAAATCTCCATCTGATGCTTTCCTATAGGTACACAATAAGCATATTTGGTTCTCAATATATAAGAAAGAACCTAATAATAACAAAAACTGGGGTTGTTGTTTTTTTATTTGCTTGATTCCCACAGCTTTTTCTACTCGAAAACTTATTTCTTCAACAAATCATAAGTATGGTCATAGAAAATAGCAAGCAAATTTAATGACAAAGATAAAAAAAAATCTTACATAAACAAGAAACCAGGTTAAGTAAACATACAGATCCAGCTATAAATGGATACAGAGCCAGCATAGTTTCACATTTTCAGTTATCGCCCAAATTTGAAGACTTGCTTGTTTTTACAAAAATCTTTATGAAGAAATACTGAAGATGACAAAGGGGAAAATAATGTTTCAATAAAATATATTACTTTTGGTCCTCTAAGTTACTCCTTTTGTAATGAATAGACTCCATAATGATACCAATAAAGAAGAAAGTTTGTGGTTTAGGGGTAAAATGAGGGCTCTTTAGATGCTCTCTGAGCTTGGTTGTTCTAGTGTTCCCTACTAACACTGATGATGTTACATAGTTTGGTTAATGAAACATCTGCAAGAAAACAACCAAGCCCTGAGAGCAACAAAAAAACCCTCAGATGTCATATTGTATTCGTAGCATAATAAATGTGATGTACCGTATATACTCGCATATAAGCCGACTTTAGAATGTTTTTTTTTTTCCCCCAAATTTGGGGGGGGGGAAAAAGCGTTCACCATGGTATTTGGGGGNGCGATGAGAGTCTTGGCTCTCATTGCACGAAGTCAGGCAGCCAGATTTATTCACGTATAAGCCGACCCCCAAATTTGGGGGGGGGGAAAAAGCGTTCACCATGGTATTTGGGGGTCAGCTTATATGCGAGTTTTTTCAAAAATCCTCATTTTGGGGCAGTTTTTAAAGGGTCGGCTTATATGCGAGATCGGCTTATATGCGAGTATATACGGTAGATGTACAACATATAGTTGCCAGAAATGTCCTAGACATTTAATTTTCCACCAGATATGGGAATATTCCACGTATTGGCTTTTATATACTGTACTTGTTTTTATTGGTAGGCAGTTCATATGATTTAAAAGATAAATTTTGCAGTAATCATGTGAGACTTCTCCATTCAGAGACCGGAAATTGCCAGGGCAACAATTTATTTAACACAGTCAAGATTTTCACTGTTATCTTCCTTCCAAGTATTTTAAGAGTGGGTGGAAGAATGGAAATCCATGTGTTCTTTAGAAACAGAACACAGGCTTTATTTTTGAATAACAGACTGTAATTCCATTTGTAGCATTGTCAGTATTCCCCATTACTTTGTCTAAGAGAAATCTGTCAAGATTAAAAATCCTTCTTACCCTCACTTACAGGATTTCCAATAATCCAGTCAATTTTTATTTTTAATAGGTGATATCAGTAGTGGGATTCAAATTTATTTACTACCGGTTCTGTGGGCGTGGCTTGGTGGGCGTGGCAGGGGAAGGATACTGTAAAATCTCCATTACCTCCCCAGTCCTGAGGGAAGGTTACCGTCGGTTCTCTGAACTACTCAAAATTTTCGCTACCAGTTCTCCAGAACTGGTCAGAACCTGGTGAATATCACCCCTGGGTGGTATCATAGCTACTCTGCAAACTGCTTGTAAATTTCATTCATTCACAAAAGTAGACTCCTATGAGCAGATGAGAGAATTTCTATTTGAATAATACAAGATATTTTGATTTCACAGGGGTTGTTTTATTACAATATTTGACAGTAGACTGCCACAATCCCATTTGATAAAATAGATGAGAAGCTGGCTGCCTTGGACATAAACTTCTCAGCCTGTCTTGTGATACCTCTTTGAACTGTTTTACCACTTCTCCAGAAGAACATAGAAATACAGGTAGTCGTCAACATAAAGCAGTTCGTTTAGTGATTGTTCAATATTACAATGGCACTGAAAAATGTGACTTATGATCTTTTTTCACAATTGCAACTGTTGCAACATCCCCATGAACGTGTGATCAAAATACAGACACTTGACAATTGGTTCATACTTTTGACAGTTAAAATGTCCCAGGGTCACATGATTCTCTTTTGAGACCTGACATGCAAAGGCAATGGACAATCACAATGTCTTGTGATACCTCTTTGAATTGTTTTACCACTTCTCCAGAAGAATATAGAAATACAGGTAGTCGTCAACATAAAGCAGTTCATTTAGTGACTGTTCAATATTACAATGACACTGAAAAATGTGACTTATGATCTTTTTTCACAATTGCAACCGTTGAAACATCCCCATGAACGTGTGATCAAAATTCAGACACTTGACAACTGGTTCATAATTTTGACAGTTAAAGTGTCCCAGGGTCACATGATCCTCTTTTGAGACCTTCTGACATGCAAAGGCAATGGAGAAGCCAGATTCACTTAACAACTGTGGCAGGAAAGGTTGTAAAATGGGCCAAACCTCACTTAACAAATGTCTCACTTAACAACAGAAAATTTGGGCTCAATTGTGGTCATAAGTTGAGGGCTACCTGTATTCTTCTAGGTTCTTCATTTCTTCCTCGTACTTCATGTCTTACTGTGGGCAAGAATTTTTACTCTTTCCTGAAATTTTCAAATCTTTGACCATCTTAGTTTGCTGATATTATCATTCATTGTTCATGCAATCACATTTGCTAAAACTATGGAGCATGGAATGAATCACGGAAGAAATAACTCCTGTTGCACAGGGAGGTAAGACAATACAATTTTTTCTTTCTGAAATTGACAGGTTCATCTGCCTGGTACAAGGATAAATATACCACCAGTATGCTATTACTGCCTGGACCAAAGATGTGAGAAAGAAGAAGCTTCAAACATTCCTGGTCATGGTTTATTTTGCTTTCTCTCTGGATGGAATTCTATGTTCATCTATCAATTAACACAGAATGAACTCTTCAGAAGATAGAATGCTGCTTATTCAGGCCAGTTTTGCTTTCCCTTACAGAAATGAATGATAGTAAAATTGTTTTAAGGTTTCCAGAAATTGATATCCAGCTGGACTGTAACTGAAGTAACATAAAACCTCAACAATTACTAACAAGTTATATATTTGCTCACTATACCTATATTCATCCAATTCTTACCTTCAAACCACTATTCTAAGACTATTAGGCTAATAAATCTGTAGATTTACTACCGTCAAAATATCTATAACAGCAAGCCAAATTTGCTAACAATAAACATCTAACTGGGTACCATTTTTATTTACCAATTTTCTAGTATTTACTAGATGAATTTTTATAGTTAAAAATATAAATACTATTAATCACTTAAAGTTGGCTAAGTTAATGAAAACTGAATTCCCAAACAAAAACAACTTAGAAGATAGTGGGAGTAGCATTTCAGTTAGGAAAACAAGACTATATTTTGAATATATTTGTCGAGCAAATGGTTTCCATGAGCTGTTTCTAACTCATTCAACTGCAACTTTTTTGAAATTGTCATGAAACAAGTAAACTCAAAACAGAATTGTTCTGTATAACTTGGAAGGTTCCAAGTAGTCTTTTCTGATTGGCCAGAAAGGCCAGTAAAGGATTGGTTCATTAGGAACCAATCCAAGGAGCCGCTCAAAGGCAGCAAAGTTAAAATAATGTCACTGGCTACAAGCCGGCAGGCAAGCCTCTATATAAAGAGCTGCCGTGGCTTGAGCCAATGTTCCGTTACCGTATGTTAACTAATAAAGAGTTATTTGTTGGAACCCGGTCTACCGCGCATCTTTTCCGGACAGAACAAATGTTTATCCTTGTTTGCATTCTACTCTGACCATCTTTTTTTCACTAAGCTGGATTTACATGTCTCTTTCTTTCAATGAATGCATGTCTCTTGGTGGCTGAGGATACATCACATCCATGAAACAATAGCATAAGTCAATATTTCTCAACTGTGGCAATGCTAAGGTGGTTGACTTCAACTCCCAGAATTCTCCAGCCAGCATGCCTGCTGGGGAATACTGGAACTTCATTTGTTCATCTGTTTTAATGTTGCCAGGGTTGAGAAGCATTGCTCTAAATTTTAGACTTCTCTGTAGCCTTCTATCCAAGTACTGACAGATCCATCCTACTGAACAGAGGCAAAATCAGCTAAGTGCTGCTACCTGCTGAACCATATGATTTACAGAATAGGCAAACCCCATTCTAGTCTATCATGTTACATGAATCCAATTTGAGGGGATTGGTTCATGATTCAGTAAAGTGTGAAGATTTATTTTCTACTTAACCTTCCATAAATCTGTCTTATGAACCTGACCAGATATCACAATTTTAGTTGTTATCAGATAGATATCAAATAGTATTGAATAATCTGTATATGGGATTCTGAAGCAAATCCAGTTTGATGTTGGTTTTAGAATACAAATGTGTGCGGGGCGGGGTGCAGTTTGCTTTAAATAGTCTGCTTTAAATAGACCCTCCTTGTTCCAAAGCCATATGCCACTGAAAAGTGAGGGAAATGGGTGGTTTTAAAAATGTGATTGACAGACAGACAGACAGACAGACAGAGAGAAAGACAGACAGACAGATATAGATAAAGTAAGAGGCCAAGTACAGAAGAACTGATGTTTCCAAATGTACTTGATGGATTTACTAGAAGCAGAAAACAGGATTTGGAATGAGGCATTGGGAGAGACAAGTTGCAATGCCAGAATCTCCTTTTTGTTGCCCAGAGAACCGCTTATGGCAGGACATTGAAAACCAATGACACAGTTTTCTACATTTCTGAATTATAAAATGGGAGAGGGGAAACAGTCCAGCCACGCTTTTAAAAGCAAATTAATTCCATAAATCCCCATCCTACTTTCTAGCTTTCTGTCCCAATTGTAGAAAAAGACTCTATGTCAAAAGTGGTTCATTATCCTGATAAGTAGGCCTGCTACTTATCAGTTACTGCATGGTTCTTCTCACATACTGAATGTTTATACATATAAGGAAATTTTGAAAATATATCAGAAAAGTCTTGGAGTGGAGCATTAAATAGCTTTGGGAAACAAAATACGGTTTCCAGTTCCTTAATTTCACTTTAATAATGAACCACTCAGCCAATCTTTGGCTCATGACTCATGACCAGTAGCTCTGTAAAAATGCATCCTAATGGATGGACATATTCACAATTCATTTTCTCTCCCGTTCTTCCAGAATTGCTCTGACACTGCATTGCTTGCAATCAGGGAAGGGGAACAGTGGGAGGTACAGAAGGTCATTTCACCAGTTTGCCTCGGGAAAGTGGCAATGTTGTGATCCCACTCCCAGGCAGCCAGGGCCAAAATACCATCCCCCAACTATAACATACCTTTTTTTTAGGAAGGGAAACCATGACAGAACTCATGACTCTCCTATCCTCAGTAAGACAGTTAACAAGCATAGAAAAGGCTGCTACAGGGATACCAAGTCCCCTGCTCTCGTTTCCAATAAAAGTCTATCTTGCCTCTCTAATTCTTGGTTTGTATTGCCCTGAAGACTCTTTGGCTCAGCAGCCTTTAACATAAGAGGGTTTTGTACCATCTGATTCCAAACGATACTAGCTCAGAGCTCAAAGGACTTATTTCCTCCTCTGGGACCTTGTGGTGGGCTGGAGTGTTTGTTTAGAGATGGTTTAATTGACTGTAAAGAAGCTTCTGTGAGGGAAGTTAAAGTGGTGGTAAAAGCTTCAGCTCATAAATGCTGAGCAGGGAGTAGTTGAAGAAGTCTCCAGAGGATAATAAAGCAAACCACTCATCTTCCATACCAGGAGAGGGCAGCGAGGAGCAGCAGCTTTGAATGGGACAGTTAAACCCACTTATTGAGGCCTTGTCTATTGTACCCCTCTAAAATTAAATTCCATTTCTTTTCACAAACTTATGAGCCTTGAGACCTCTTCATCATATTTCTGGGAATGGAATGGAATTGCATCTGATTCAGTGGTGGAATTCAAAAATTTTTACTGCTGGTTCTGTGGGTGTGGCTTGGTGGACATGGTGTGGCTTGGTGGGCATGGCTTAGTGGACATGGCAGGAGAAGGATATTATATAATATCCATTCCCTCCATACTCCAGGGGGAAGGTTTCTGCAAAATCCCCATTCTCTCCCCACTCCGCTAACCTGATTTCCAGCTCCATTCTCCTATGCAGGGTAACAAAAGAAGACCCAGCCAATTTGCTGGGACTCAGAAGGCAGAGAATAGATGGGGATGGGGCCAGTCAGAAGTGGCATTTGCTGTTTCTCCAAACTACTTGAAATTTCCGCTACCAGTTCTCCAGAATTGGTCAGAACATGCTGAAATACCACCTCTGGTCTGATTTTTACCCAAAGGTTAGCAGTCTTTTGGAAACAAGAGACTGCATTCTGGATTTTGTGACTAGAAAAGACTCAGATTAATAGCATGGGAATAACAGAGAATACCTCTGTACATATCTCAATCTTCCGGGGGGGGGGTACAAAAGAGTAAAAAGATGCAGCAAATATGTGAGGTTACATGCATGCCATAAGAAATTTTATCATTTGGCGGCAATAAATATAAAGGATAGACAAAAAGGTCCAGCCTCTGCCAGATCTAACTATTTCTGGAACAAATTTCCACAGGCAGAGGTGCTTATTATAGATTTGCATCAACATGATTTATTTATTTTTCTTAAATAGTTATTTCCCCTTCGGTTCCCATAGATTACCATGAAGTCTCCAAGCATTTGATTGCATGTTAGAAAGAGGAAAGTAATTTCTGCTGGTACATTACAGCAAACCTGTTCAATTTGCATTCCTTCTGGGCAATGCAGACATGACATCCTTTGGATAACCTGCCAAACTTTCTTCTCTGCTACAATGGTGTGTTATAAGCCTGTAATCATAAAGTGACCCTGTCACTTGAAGACAGTGGACAGAGCCTGCAGCAGTGACTATTTCCTGTGCAAAGGACAAAAGTGTGTAGGAGAATTAGCAAAGAGTATGTTCTGTCCAGAAAAACACGAGGTAGACCGGGTTCCAACAACAAAGTCTTTATTAAGTTTAAGCAAGCAGTACGGAACAGTCTGGCTGAAACCCCAGCAGCCTTTTTATAAAGGCTTGCCTGCCGGCTTGTAGCCAAAGACAGCTATTTGACTTTGCCGCCTTTCAGCAACTCTTTTGGATTGGTTCCGAATGAACCAATCCAATAGTAGTCTTTCTAGCCAATCAGATTGCATAGTTTGGAGTATACCATTCTATACAGAACACCCCTCCCCCCCTTAGTTTAGTCCTATGTGGGTGACGTAGTCGCGCAGGTAGGTGGGGCTTCTTCTGACTCTATTTGACTTGCGCGGTATCATTTCTGCTGGACGACTTCGAGCAGTTCAGATGGGATCGCTGTCTCTCCGGCTCTTCTCCATGGAACCGTCTGGTAGGGTGAGTCAGCAAGGTTGCTACCCGCTTGAGTTGCTCAGGCCAGTGTTTTGCCGCTCCCTCTTGGTTTTCCCCAGGCAGGTCGAGCTGGCTTTGCTGGCCCCTTCCAGGATGGATTCCTCTTCCTGTGGAATTATTTCTGCCAATTTCATACTAACCGTAAGTGTTCTTTTTGCTCTTTTGATTGGTTAAATGTTCTGGGTTCATTTTAACAGTATTATTTAACAAGTATTATTTTCTTGTATTCACCCACCCCTCTTTGGTTTTGTTTTCATCGATTTTTATTGTTGGAGGTTGCGCGTCGTATTTCGCTCGACATTTCGGGAATGAAGCTGGTCTATGTGCGCTTCCATTCCGCCATTGTCTACGGTTAGACGGTAGGACCGGGGGCCTGTTATTTGTGTAATTGTGTGCTGGAAACCAAAGAGGGTCCCCAGTAAAATATTTTGCGTAGACTAGGTCACGTGATTTCAGACATGCGGAAACGGCTGGAGGAGTCGGGGGGTTTCTCAAAGTGTAGTTTGGATGTAACCTATCAAATGTGATTTCCTCCCCATTAACAATTCTGCCTGGCTCTTGTTAGTTACAGTACTGGGGGTGATATGTTGGAGGGTGAGTAAACAGTTCAATTTATCCTGGACATCCCCTGGGTCCATTTTTTCACAACCCTCCTTGGAAAACCTGACCATTCTCTCAGCCCTACCATTTGCCGCCGGGTGGGCTGGCGTGATTAGTGGCATAGCGTATACCTAAAGAGCTAGATATTGTTCTAAATGTATAGCAGTTAGTTGTGGCCCCATTGTCAGACACTAGGACGTCCGCAACCCATGGGTTGCGAATAGTTTGTTGAGCTTTTTGATAACGGCGTTGGTTGTTGTAGATGACATTACTGCAACTTCTAACCAATTTGAGTATGCATCTACAACAATCAAAAAGTATGCCCCCTGGTAGGACCTGCAAAGTCAATATGGATCCAAGACCAGGGGCCTCGTGGGGTCTCCCAGTCCCTTATAGGAGCTTGTGGTGGTGATGGCCTGGTTTTCTGGCATTTATTGCATGTAGCAACCCAGTATTCAATATCTCTGTCTAAACCAGGCCACAGACATAGCTCCTAGCCAGGCTTTTCATTTTCACGATGCCTGGGTGGCCTTCATGAAGCATATCCAACACTCTAGCTTGTAATTTGGAAGGAATTACCACCCGATCACCCCACAATAAACACCCCTTTTGTTTTGACAGTTCAGTCTGTCTGGTCCAGAAAGGTTTAGTTTTTCAGTTTTTTGGTTTTCTGGCCAACCTTTCCCTACCCAATTTAAAATGCAGGCAGTCACTGGGTCTTTACCAGTTGCTCTGGTGACATCACTTGCAGATATTGGCAGTTCGGGGCAGGTTTCTATTTGCAGGGTGGTAATTGTTGGCGCCAGGTCTTCTTCCGTCATAGGCAGCGGTGTTCGACTTAATGGTCTGCATGGGAGATTTGTTTCCCGGGTCGATGTATCAAAGTATAGGAGTAACGCTGCAAGGAATCTGACCATCTAGTCATTTGGGGAGATAAAAGTTCGGTGTGGGTTTGTTTTCCCACCAAAATTCCTAGTAGTGGTTTATGGTCAGTCACAATTAAAAATGTTCTCCCATAGAGGTACTTGTGAAAACGTTTAACTCCGGCGACAATTGCCAGGGCTTCTCTGTCTAGTTGACTTATGTTGCGTTCTGCTTTAGAAAGTGTTTTCGGAGTAACAGGCAATGGGTGCCTCTCTCCCGTCAGGCAGTTGGTGGCTCAGGATGGCACCGACTCCAAACGTGGGGCGTCACAGATGACCGTCAATGGAAGTGTGTTACTAAACTGAATAAGAACGGTGTCTGAGGTTAACAGATTTTTTATGCCTTGGAATGCTTTTTGGCTCTCTATGCCCCCAAGTGCAACTAGTTTTCTTATCCAATAAACGATATAACAGTTCTGCTATCATTGCTTTGTGAGGGAGGAATACGTTATAGAAGTTTATTAGACCCAGAAATGCTTGCAACTCTGTTTTGTTTTTTGGCTGTGGTGCATCTCTAATAGCCTTGACTTTTTTTCTGTAGGGTATATACTCTCCCGTCAATTAAATAACCCAAAAATTTGACGCGATCAGTCATTAAGCAGCATTTTTCTTTTTTGACTTTCAGGCCAGATTCTCTTAATTTTTTAAGCACCTCTTTCAGTCTTGTCTCTAATTGGGTCATGTTTTTAGCCGATTAGGATGTCATCAAAATATGGAACGACCCCTTTAATTCCTTTAATAGGCGTTCCATAAGGCTTTGGAAAAAACCTGGGGCAACGCTCACTCCAAATGAAGTCTGTTACATTTGAATGCCCCTCTGTGAGTTACTATTATCTGCGCCTTGGCCGTTATTGGGTCTACTGGAAGCTGTTGATATGCTTGGGCTAAATCAAGCTTGGCAAAAAATTTTCCTCCCCCTAGCGAGTACAGTAAATGTTGCACGATTGGCACAGGATATGCGCTTGCTGCAACGCATGGTTCAAGGTAGCCTTGTAGTCTCCGCAGATGCGTACCGATCATCAGGTTTAACAGGTGTTACTATTGGTGTCTCCCATCTAGCATGGTCAATTGGTTCTATGACCTCTGCTCAATTAATTTATTTAACTGTTCATCTATTTTGGCCTTTAAAGCAAAGGGACTCGTCTGGCTTTTAATCTTCTAGGTGCTACCTGAGGGTCTAAACTAAAGGAAATTGGGGTCCCCGGTACCTGCCTAAGGTGCCGTCGAACGTCCTGGAACTCGTGTATCAGGCTCTCTTCCCAGTCGTGTTGTGGCTACTCAGCTCACCCCGGTCATTCCGATGTCCAATGGTGTGAACCCATTCGATGCCCAGGAGGCTGGGGCAGTCCCGGTCGACTATTGTTAAAGGCAGGACTTCAGCGTGCTGCTTGTATGTGACTCAGAATGTCCTAGACCTACCACAGGGATTCGGTTTCCTTGGCAGTCTTTTAAAATTAATTTTTGTTTCTGAAGTTCTTTTAATTTGATGTTTGGAACCAGCCCGTCTGATTGTGTTTCAAGACACCATTGACAGGAAGGATCCTGAGTCAACTTCCATCTCGCAGGGGTTTCCTTCAATTTTTACAACAATTTTTACCTTTCTCCTGCTTTCCATCTGGGCGCTTCCAATAGTGACAGTTTGATGGGTCTTTTCTTGGTTGCCGGTTCATTTGTTACGCTCCCATTTCTTTTCGGCTTGCTTTGATTCAACTGGTAGTGGGGAATTACTGTGTCTGTTTGGGCTGTTATTTTTTCGATTCCTACAGACTTTTTTGATGTGTCCCCTCTTCGTGCAAGCTCGGCAGATGGCATCAAGGAATCTGCAATTGGCTCGAGGGTGGTTTCCCCCGCAGCCAGCGCATTCCCGCCAATTTCTTTTTTCATGCTTTTTTTTGTTGGCGTACAGGCGGTGGACCTCATCGTCCTCTTCTTCTGTTTCTGATGAACTGTCGAATTCTTCATGATGAGTTGTGGTGGGAGCTTGCTTCTTTCCTCTGGATAGGGTCATCACGTCATTATTTGAGTTCATTTGCTTCATAGTGGCCACTGACTTTTTTGCAGCTTCTGCTGCTGTGGCTTCTGCGATCGCTTCAGCCACTGTGATATTGGGTTTATTTAGTAGTTTACTTTGTAAGTTAAGAGTCTCTCAGACCTAGGACAACTCAATCTTACATGGCTTCATCCAAGTTCAGGAACTTGCAAGCCCCCCCACAGTTTCGAGAGCTGCCACGAAGTCAGCAATGGTCTCACCTTCCTTCTGATCCCTTTTGTAGAATTCGTGCTGTTTGATGAGATTTGACACTACCGGTGCGTAGTGGGCCTTTAACATTCGGTGAAGCTCAGACCAGGTCATTTGTTTCACGTCTCTGGGCTTCGCCAATGCTTTGGCCATTTTTGAATAAAATTGGTCCACAATGCATTAGGAATACAGCCCTCTTCCCACTGGTCTGAGATCTCTTCCATCTCGTTGCTCTCTAAAACATCAGGAAACAGTTTCCGTATGATTCCCAATCCTCTTCATTGGGATTGAAGGGTGCGGGCGGCGCTTTATTCCGCAGCCATCACTTTCAGTCTGGAATTCTTTCTGCACATGCTCAGTCTCGCATTTAGGACAATCCCACCTTCATCGCCAGTGTTCCGTCCAGAAAAACACGAGGTAGACCGGGTTCCAACAACAAAGTCTTTGTTAAATTTAAGCAAGCAGTAACGGAACAGTCTGGCTGAAACCCCAGCAGCCTTTTTATGCAGGCTTGCCTGCTGGTTTGTAGCCAATGGCAGCTATTTGACTTTGCTGCCTTTCAGCGGCTCTTTTGGATTGGTTCCTAATGGATCCAATCCAATAGTTGTCTTTCTAGCCAATCAGCTTGCATAGTTTGGAGTATACCATTCTATACAGAACAGAGTAAATACTGATGAAGCCACACAGTGTAGACAGAACATAATTGTGGATCAAATCACTATAGCTTTTTGTAATTGACAAGAGTTTTGTTATGGCACCTAGTGTATCAATAATCACTAGTCAATTTATTCCATAATCTTTTAACCACAGTTTTCAGATTTTGATACTTTGTGATCTTCTCTTTGTCTTCTATTTTACCACCCCTTAATAGTGCCATGTTAATTATCCATACTATCTCTTTTTCATCCATAGTTAAATCTGTTATGTGTCAAGATTTATCAATCTATATCCAGAAATACCACAATATTTTAGCCTGCTTTGCTATTGTTGTCAGTTGCACAGTTGGCCAAAGGGCAATTTTATTAACTTTCCAAGTACTTCCCAAGAACCTGGGATAGACAGATGTTGTTGTTTGATGGTGCTAAAAGTATTGTCACAGGATGTAAACTGCTTCAAGTAAAGCTGCCTTTTGCAATTGACTGATGGGGATTCTGTCAATGCCAACCAGTGGTGATTCAAATATTTTGGGATTGCACCCAAAGCCCCTTTTTATTATTGGAACTATCTTTGTTTTATTTTGGCACATTCATTTTACTTTTACTATTTGCAGAACTTTGTATTTTTTTTTATTTTCTCCAGTTCTTTCTCTTTCATTTTGCTGTGTCCTGATATTGCAATGTCCACAATTCAGACTTTTTGGTCTTATTATTATTATGCCTCTACCTGCATCAAATTACTTAATTGGTTCTACATATAATTGTCTCCATTGTTTGCTGATTGATAAGAAAAGTACTTCCTTGTACAAACTATGCCATCCTGAATATTCATTTTATATCAATATGACATCTTCTTATCATCAGAGAAAATAGTAAGTACAGACAGTTCTGTTTCCCATACAGTAGAAGAGGAAGAGTGGAGCTAAGAAAGAACATTTATGGTATTATCACCTCTGTTTCCTAGCACCTTTTCTGCCTCATGATAGAACCATTTTCTACCTCTATCTGTAGACCTATAGAAGATTTTCTGTGCCAAGCAGGGGTTTTCTGTGGTCAGTAGTTGAGACAGATTTTTTCCTTTTCTCTGGTGCCTGATGGAACTGTTCACTGATAATTGAAAATGATATGTGGGCAGTTAGCTGTAACAAGCAGTACTCTATTGCATTTGTAGAGGCTAGCAACAACTTAAAGTAGAGAAAAATACCAAGCCAAAACAAGATTTTACTGTAAGTAGCTTCTTTAGGAAGCAAATTGCCACTCAGAGTATCATGATTTCCATTTCTTTCAGAACTAAGTGGCTAGTTCAAGCATCTCATTCATGTATTGTAACATGTACTCTATGTTCAATCATATTCACTTCAGTAATTCGGCATTCTGGACTTAGTGCCCCACCCCCCGCCTTCTAGAACAGTATTTCTTAATATTGCCTGGGGAATTCTGAGAGTTGAAATTCACACATCTTCAAGTGGCCAAAGTTTGTTTATGTTGATGCTTTCTAAAATCAGGAACAGATCATTTTTAACAAAAATCCCACTGGGTCTATGTAGCTCTTTTAAACAAAACAACACCATGAACACCTCCATTCAGAGAAAGAGTTTTGCTAAAAATAGAGGTGAAATCTTCCTAACCTCTCCTTGAGAAAGAGCCCTCTCCTGGTTGTGAACAGAGCTGGTTTGTTGTTACGTTACTCCATTTTATAAAGAGAACGAGTTGAAAATGTGAATCTGTACTTCCGCTTCTACCAAGTTCTTTTAGAAACTAAAACAAAAGCCATACCAAACAATCTGTTAAGTTCTTCCAACCCCACCAATTAGATCAACAATCAGAGAACCATGAAATTAATATTTTTTCCTTCCTCATGGATGAATTTATTTAATCAAACCACTTGTGAAACTTCATCTACTGTCTGAAACCAAAAACACTTAAGGCAGTTAAGAGAATTACTTATGCTTAGCTACTTTTCTATGTAAGTAGAAAGTCTATTTAAGGTGGCCATTTTAGCTGGTAGGTTGCTTAGAGTACAATCCTTCAAGCAATTCCTTGTCTCCTACCAACATTTTTTCTGTTCAAATCTACTCCTAGGATTCCATATCTGCTCAGAGAATGCTTAGAGAACACAGCTATCTATTGCTCTCTTCTCCTTCCTGATCTTCTTCACCTCATGTCATCCCTGTTTATCTCTTTCCATTTCCTCCAGCTCTTTTTTTGCTTTTCTCATTGGCTCTCTTGCTATTGCTTCTCGTTTATCTATTTTGTCATTGTTGGGGGGGGGGATTGGCCTCCCCTTGTTGTCTCTTGGACATGGTCTCCTTTTCCTCTAGATCTCACAGATCTTATTATCTGGTCATCTCCCTTACGCACTTCTCTATTTTGCATGTTTCTTTTTCTTTTCATTTCATCTGGTTTTCTTGTCTCTTTCTTAGCTCATTATTCCTTGTTGCTTCTCTTATAGCTACCTACTTGCTGTAATTTGCCTTTCATCTCAGTGATTTCATCCTTGTTCATTTTGTTCCCACCACATCTTACTTTTTCTTGACAGGTAGAGCTTCAATGTCAACCCTGAAGCTGACCTGACTGAAGCCATTTTGTCACTTCAGTGTTGCCACACTGGAGCTGAGGGATAGGGAGGGGGAATAGAGGTAGCTGGATTTGTGTAGCCAAAGCAAAATATTTTATCTTGGGAACCAAGAACATTCTCATACCTTGCCAAAGAGAGGAGGAGTGATGTTTCCCGGCAACCGAATAGCACCTTGATTGGACCATGTGACTGTTTGGGGGAAGGAAAAAAGTTCAGGTGAAAACCGCAGGAACCTTCAGAGTTGGTTTTCACCAGATTTATGCCAATATGATATATCCAATAAAGCTGTTATTTAAGAAATCTACCTGCCTTGGAGCTCTGTTTGCTATGGGTGTATCACTTGGAAATCTGACATTCAATTGCACCATACACCACCTGACTGTTTTTATCATATTTTGCAGATACTCTTATCTTTTCTGGTTTACCATCTTCTACTTTGGTTCTCCTCTTCATATGGCCTGTCTCTATTAGTCTTTCTTCTTCTCTAGAAACTCCCCCTTTCTTATATTCTCTTTAAAGTTCTCCTCCCCCTTTTCAACTCCACTATGGGAGCCACACTTCAAATGTGATAAGCCACTGCAGGTGTGTTGGGCATCTATTCAGCTCTGTCTCTTATGTGAGGCTGTAGGCTTCTGTCCCAATAACCCACACTGAGGGCTAAAGACTACACAGTCTTTACTGCATAGATCAGATTTTAGATTAGTAAAACATTTCCAAAACTATTGCATAGGGCAATTATTTCATTTACACTTAATCAAACTTAAATATAATTGTTATAAAAATTAAATAAAATTGTAAATATTGCAAGGGGATAATAATTGTGTGAGGTACATGCATTTGCAACAAAGGCTTTGGGAAATTCATACAGCTCACATATTGAACTTTAGATGAAGATAGAAGTAGAATATATATACCAAGTTAATAGAAACACTTAAGATGTCATTTTTATTTTCTTTTACTCCTCTTACTCCTGCTGGCTTTCAATTTCTGTTTAGTCCTTTAACCTTGATGTACATAATAAAGACTTTTTATTGAATCAATACTCTCATTTTGACAGGAAATGTAGCCTCAAGTACAAGCCAGCCACCCACCTAAATTGTTAACCAAAATTCACATTTACCACTTTTTTTCTAAGTAAACTGCACAGATTTCTTCTTTGAAGTCAAAAGATGGTAGCAGCATATCAACTTTCCCCAGGAATATGGGTATGAGACAAGCAATTGGGATTGTGATAGAAAATGATTCTCAATGAAAAGATTGAGACAGAAGGGCTAACCTACAGTATCCCAGGGCTGCATTTGAGCATGTGTGACAGTGCACAAATAACCTTATACTGGCAGAAATTTTAATTGCTCTCATTCTTAATTGTCTTATGGTTGGAGTTTTGTCAAGCATATGAGCTCTTATAAATAATTGTTTTTCTTCAAAAGAAAGATATCCTTGGGATTTAAAAGCTGTATCAGAGCTCTAGAAAGTGGAAGTAGCTGAGTAGTTAATGTAGATGATGGCAAAAGAAGGACTGCTGTTCCTGGTTGAGACCTATCTAGAATGGTGTTCTACAGTCCTATATTTAAAGGGTTGTTACAAAGCTGTTTCTGAAGTTATCTTCTCTTTGATGGGCTGTCAAATTTAATTCTAGTTTAAAGATAAAGAATTATAGTATTGGAGAACAGAGACTTTGAGATCATCTAATAGCGTTTGGTGCATGGTTAGCATTTGATGGAATATAATGTTTTTATTTATGTTTATTAAATATTGATTAAATGTGGCTATAGGTAGCAGAATGGTGAAATCCCTGCAGTTAATGGATACAAGCTGATTAAATTTAATATTAAATTTGCATATAAATGTCATAAAAATTACATAATTTCTGTGTGAAATTTTAGCATTTTCATTGAGGTATCATAAACTGAGAGCTTATGAGATCAGACCACTTGCATCCCAACAGGAGTTATCACAAGTCTTACAAACAACTATAGTTGCCTATGTCACTACAAGAGACCAGGCAATTGTGTAACAGCATCAGATACTTGAAAATGTTGCTAATCGTGGAATAATATAATTATTTATAGACTTGCATTCTCTACATGCACATTTCAAGATGCATGCAGATCTGGTCCTCTTGTGATTTTATGAATGCATTCCTTTGCTTTTTTCCTGAGTGACTTCCATGCATTCAAATGGTAATCGCCAGCTCTTGAGCAAGTGAAAAAATAATTAAGCAAAAGGTTTCCTGTCCTTTTTTCAGAGCTGCATTCTAATGCAGTAATAAGAGCCATAAGTGGTACTCTCCTTACTATTTTAATGAGAGACAAGTTAAGGAAAACAATCAGTGGGTTCTACCAGTTTCATTTCTCCTCTTGCCAAGCATCATGGGACAGTGGGTAAATAACCATCAATCATTCTTTCTAATATGTGGATTGAAACAATGTTGGACAAATGCAGGCAGTACTTGAATGGCACATTTAGTGCCCTATCAAGTTTGCCAGCCAATAGATCACAGGCACATGAATACCTATGACCTGTCATTTGGGTGATTTATGAATAAGAATTTTTGAGCGCTAAATCCACGTTCAGAAATAGTCTAGCTGACAGGATGTAGATGCAGAAGGCCCTAGGTAAGAGAAAACTCAATAATAAATGAGCCCCAATCTGACCAGTAATGCAAGGATTTGGCAGTGCTGGTAATACCATAGGTACAATGTTGTCTTTATGATTGGCAGCACCCAGTTATAAAGTTCATGGATGGCTATGAAGCCAGAATGAAGTAATAAAATGTTTCTACATACAAAATGGTATTTCTCAATTTCAACAACTTTAGGATGTGGAGACTTCACATCAACCAGAATTCCCCTGCCATAAAATGCACCTTGAATGAAAACTTGATCATTACCTTTGCACAACATAATAAATATGATGTGAGTTCTCTATATTGGCTGGGGAAATCTGAGAATTGAAGTCCATACATCCGAAAGTTGCTGAGATTGAGAAATGCTGCTCAGAATAATAAAAACAGTAATCAGGGACTGCCAGTCAAAACCCCTTTTGACAGAATCACTGGGAAAGCTGCAGTGCATTAAATGGTGACAGAACCAGCATCCTTCAGCTGGCAGACACTGGCTCTCTTTCATGTTTTAAGACAATCTTCTTTGCAGCATAATATTAATGCTTTGTCAGGAACTGCTGGCCTTTTTCTTTTTAAATGGAGCCGTGGTACTATTTCTAAAAGGCTGAACACTGTGATTATAAGTTGCCCACGTAAATTCTGACAAGTGCATTGGAAAGCACCAGCAGGCATTAAGTGGGCAGAAGCCTTGGGAAAACTACTGTAGTGTCTGGATTTTTTCTCCTTCCTTAAGTCTGATTGTTCCAGTGACTTGAATGGACAGGAGCAAGCTGATGGAAGCCTAAAGTGGCTGACAGGAGCAGATCAGATCTAGCTCCTCATCACATCACTGTGAAATATGCTAGCTCATCATATTTCAACCTTTGCAACTTCAAGATGTTGGGTTTCAATTCCCAGAATTCCCTGACCAGCGTGAGCCTCCATGCAACTGGGGTACTGAAGTCCACACATCTTAAATTGCCAAGGTTGAAAAATGTTGTATTAGATCATGTATGTCCCTGACAAGAGAAGAAGAAAAGCACTGCTTTAAAATCGAGGCATCTGGAGATGACTAGGCTGTAGGCTGGTGTGAGACGAAAACAAAGTGATGAAAATATGGCATTAAAAAAAATATTGGAATTCTTTGTGCTACAGTTAGGGGGGCATGAGGATAGCGCTTAGAAAACCTGTAGGTACTTGAGGCATCAAGATTGTTTTTGTTCTGCCAGAACTCCTTCTTTTTTGTTTTGTTTTTTCTTCCTTTCTCGATAATTACAGAGCAGCAGCTAGTAATTTGGCTTTGACACTCTGGGTGGTAAATGAAGAGAATCCTGCCCTTTCACAAGAATGGGAATCCATTTGGAAGAGGATGGGCATGACAAGCAAGAGTAAGAGAGAACTAAGACTTGGAGCTCCTGTAAAAGAGAGGGAGGGAAAAGTCTACATATATGTATATGAGGAGAGTCCTTGGACAAATCTATGGTTCATAATATATGGCTGTACCAGAAGATTTCAATTTCATTTTACACATGTTGTGCATTGACAATAAATGTTTGATTGATAAGAAAAGTATTTCATTATGACAGCATGGAATGGAATATTTTTGTTTTTAAATAAAATATTAGTAAAAGAGGGAAGGAAAGAGAAGGAAGGAAAGTAGCTGCGAACTAACTGTAAATATGTTGAATTCAAAAGCACAGTAAAGTGTAGACCTAGGTTCACAAAAAACAATTTTTGTGTTCACAAAGCATGTTGTACATCTGAATAAATTTAGCAACTGTGTTCCAATTTCCTCAGAGTTCTGGTAATCACATATTCTTCCCTCCCCCCCCCCAAACTCTTTTAAAATATTATTTTATCGATACCATTATTTCAACATTCAGTTTTCTTCCCAAAGAAGTTACCAATGGACATTTACTCATGTAAATTTGTTTGACAGAGTTCAAATATTGCAATAAAAGATTGGGTTGATTCTATTGGTGAGACTAACCAATTGCAATTTATTCAACAAAACACTTGGTTAAGCAAATTATGATTTAGTATTGCATTCTAGAATTCTCATAATTATATCAAAAATATCCAGAAAATAATTCCGGTATTTCCCTGACTTTTTGTGAAGAGAATTTGGTGACTGAAAAGAAAGTGGGTGCTTTAACCTGTTCAGAAGTCTAAAAATCTGGCACTCAAGTCTAGACAACTTTCCTGTTTAAAAGAGAAATGGGCATGGAACTGAGAGGGCAACTGATCACTTTCCTGGATGGTGTGTTTCAGTGCTGGATGGAGACACCTCACCTTGTCTCTACACCCATCAGCAGTTTTTGGTAGTCAGCCATGATATCACAGTAGGCCACCTGCCAAAATTGAAAACTGGGAGAATCTTCTGCTCATTCTCTATGGATGGTTTCAATCTGTTGTGGTGGGAGAGGAGAGGTTGACCAATAACCCCTCATTTCTGAGACTCTCTCTCACTCTCTCTCTCTCTCTCTCTCTCTCTCTCTCTCTCTCTCTCTCTCTCTCTCTCTCTCACACAACACACTACACCACACACACACACACACACACACACACATATTTTAACTCTGATTGAAGCCACTAGGAGAGATCATTCAAATATGCAAGATGTTGTATCATGAGTGCAGCTACTCAATTATAGATGACTCTTTCAGAGGGGGAAGGACATGCTGTTTGGTGTTATGTCTTGGTACTTGGAGATTGTGAAGGTTTGGATGAACAGGTTCATGCTGAAGCCAGGTAAAGTAACAATGCTGCTTGGCATCCAACAATGCTGCTTGGAATTCCAGTATGCAGGGTTATCGCCTGGATCGACCCATTCAGGAACAGGTCCATGGTTCAAAAATCTTTCTGCTGTCATGGCAGCTGTTTCGACAGCAGATGGAGTTTGGGGCTCCTGTGGTTGCTGTTCCAATTGTGTCCTTACCTGTTTCAGGATTTGGAGACAATAACTTATGCTCTTGTTACCATTCACATATACTATAACAATGAGCTTTACATAGAACTGCCTTTAAAGATTACCCAGAGATCACAGTTAGTTCAGAATGCAGCAACCTATGTCTTAACTGGTTTCTGTCACTGGAAGTATTTTACATCAATACTGTAGATCTTCTCTAATTACATTGTAGCATTGTTTTTGACAAGGGAATGCAATCAATAATATACAAACCATTACAGTAATGTGTCAACTCAAATACTATATAAAAGGACTTACTCTCATGTATTAATGTGTGTGGGGGACGGTATGTATCTGTATATCCATCCATCCATCCATCCATTCATCCATCTCTGTCTAATTCTCAGGAAAAGGATTGTAGCCTTAATCTCTGACTGAGTAACTGCCAAGTGAAGGTATAAATTTAAGTGCCTGATATTTCAAACATTTTTAAGACTATTATTTTTCTGTTATTGCTACAATATTTGATGCATAAGAATCAGGGCTATTGCAAAATAAACTTTAAAGCTATCAATGTATTGAAGAACATAATAATGTGAAGTTTAAAAAGTAATACTGGAATAAGAATTAAAATTTTATTAGGGATTACATACATTTTTTTCCTGTTTTAGCAATACCAATAGCACTTAAACTTATATACCATTTTATAGTGCTTTACAGTCCTCTCTAAGCAGTTTACAGAGTCAGCATTTTGCCCCCAACAATTTGGATTCTCATTTTAAGGCCCTGTCACACTGGCCAACGGATGCAAAATGTTTGTAAAAAGGACACAGCGGACGAGAAAAATGTTCCA
>BHFT01014177.1:0-44947 GCA_004320025.1 Laticauda laticaudata
AGAGAGAAGACTGATTGCTTTGTAGTCTTTAGAATTATTTTTTGTTCTGGGAGTTCTTTTAATTTGAATATTTGGGACCATCGTCTGATTGTGTCCCAAGACACCATTGATAGGAAAGATCCTGACTTGACTTCCTCACCCAGGGGCTTCCTTCAATTTCTATGATGATTTTGACTTTTCATCCGGGTTTCCGTCTGAGCGCTTCCGATAGTGACAGTTTGATGGGTCTTTCTCGGTACTGCTCGTTTGTTGCGCTAGCACTTTCTTCTCGGCTTGCTTCAAATTAGTTTTGTGGTGGACGAGTTACTGCGTCTGTTAGGGCTGTTTTTTCGGGATTCTAAGACTTTCTCGGTGCTGTCCCCTCTTTTTGCCAAGCTTGGCAGCATGGCATCAGCGAATCTGCATCGGCTCGAGGGTGGTTTCCTCCGCCGGCCCGCTTTCCCCGCCATTTCTTTTTTTTGCGCCTTTTTTGTTGGCGTCACAGGCGGTGGACTCATATCATCAATTTTCTGATTTCCTGATGATTCATCAAAATCTTCATGACTGTTGTGGTGCGCGGGAATATGCTTCTTTCTTTGGCTAGGTTCGTTATCGTTATTTCGGCATTCAGTTTGCTTCATAGTGCCGCTGACTTTTTATTTCGCAGCTTCTGCAGGTGTGGCTTCTTGCGATTGCTTCAGCATCTTATATTCGGGTTTATTAGCAATTCTACTTTGTAAATTAGAGTCTTTTAGGCCTAGGACCACTCCGATCTGCATGGCTTCATCTAAGTTCACGAACTTGCACACTCCCCCCAGTTTCCGGAGGGGCTGCACAAAGCTTGGATGGTCTCGCCTTCTTCTTTTAGTCTCTTCGGCTAGAACTCGTGGCTGTTTGATGAGATTTGACACCTACTGGTGCGTAGTGGGCCTTCTAGCATTCTCTGGAGTTCAGGCCAGGTCAATTTGTTTTCCGTCTCTGGGTTTCGCCAATGCTTTGGCCATCTTGAACAGTTGGTCCACAATGGTCAGGATTACCCTCTTATGCTGGCTCTGAGATTTTCCATTCGTTTGCCTTTCTAAATACATTTGAAAACAGTCTAGCTAGGATTCCAATCCTCCTTCATTGGGCATTGAAGGGTGCGGGCGGTGCATTATTTGCCGGCATCGCTCCTAGCCTGGATTTCAATTCGCCTGTGCACAGTCTCGTAGTTTTAGGACGATCCACTTTGTCGCCATGGTTCCGTCTGGAAAAAATGTGAGGTAGACCGGGTTCAACAGCAATGTCTTTATTTCACTATATACAGCAACGGAAACGGTTGGCTCAAGCTGTCAGAGCGGCAGCTCCCATTTCACAATCCAGGAAGAAATACTTAGACTCTTTAATTTAGAGAAAATATATCTTTTACTGACAGTGAAGTGGTAGCAACAAAGCAATTCTGATCTGAGAAATTCAGCGCAGCAATTTCACCATACCAAAGTGATGGAAGTGGTTTCCACGCACCGATAGTTCACGATGAAACTTTCCAATTAGAAGTTGTGAAATACTGATCATGTGGGCATTTCAGGTGATGATGAGGCCTTCTGTCCCCGTTGACCTTGGCATACTTTGATAACGGGTTGCAGTATGCCCAGAAAAAGAAAGCTAAGCGAGAAATAGAAAAACTTAACTCTAATTGTATGCTCCCCCCTCATCTTACACACAGAAGAATGTAACACCTCCAGCTCACTTCCCAACTTCATCCACCTCCCTCCCCCCATTTTCTTATGACAGCCGAAAGATGCAAAGCGATAGTAGAAGATTTGAAGGCTTGACATTCAGCGCCTCTAGAAAAGGGGAAAACCATCTCAGTCCTAAAAGAGAGAGAGGGAGAAAATATAAAGACAATTAATTAATGCATCTAACACACTTACAAAGAATAGAATCTACGGCTTATCAGGATACTTGGAACGACAATGCCCTTGATCAATTAGGGGGCTTTAACCGTCGGTTTCCATTAACCCATGTCCGCTTGTGAAGAAGGGAAACTGTTTCCCAGGCTACAAGATACTCGGAGTCCGACCCTCCATTGCGAGAGTCCAGCATTCTTTAATTTCAAAATGTTGTTCACCTTCAATCAGTATTGTCATGGGAGGGTCAGCCTGGATGGGTCTTAAGGTCAGAAGTATGTTCAGGTTTTCAGCAAACTAACATGGAAAACGGATGAATTTGTCGAAGAGTTTTTCGGTAAGTTTCGTCTGGGACTGTTACACGTTTTATAATCCATTCAATCATGAAAGGACAACATACTTACGGACAACAGCTCTTTGACTTTTGAGTGGTCTGCAGGTACTCTGGTGGACAGGAACAACTTTGTCGCCCACTTTACTATAGTCTTCCTGTGGAGATATCTTTTTTGGTCTGCAAACTTCTTTATGAGCTTCGATGGACCTCACTCTAATGCTTGCGTGCTCACTCGGCCAGTTAAGTTGGAGTTGAGTTATTCCATTCATCCAATGAATGGATGTTAGGCGTTTTTCAAACAAGGAGTTCAGGTTATGGGTACGAAATCTTGGTCCCGAAGCTACTTTTAAATGGAGTAATCCAGTACTACTAAATGTACGCCGAGTTGTTATATGCCACTTCGGCAAATGGTAGTAAGTTGCAGACCAGTTATCTTGTTGATAATTTATATAACATCTACGATCGTGCCTTCTAACACTGGCGTTAGTCCTCTCACAGGCCCCATCTGGTTTTTGAGGGTGGTGGGCAGAGCTTAAGCGCCTGGGCGGCCTATCAACTTCAGGAACTCTTTCAAAAATTTGAGTAAACTGGAACCCCTCTAGTAGGATTATGCGTTCCAGAACGCCATGTAACCTATAGATTATGTGAATAAACAGTTAGCCAGCGTCTTAGCCAGATGGAACTTACGAACAAGGTATGCCAATGATACTTGTTTTGGAACAACAATTGTTACTACCCCAGATGACGTGTTTCCACCATTTCGGGTATCTCTACTATAAAGTCCATAGACGCATTTTCCTTGCAGGGGACCGTTGGTCCCTAGCTACATTTTGTAAACAACCCTACCTGGCTTACCAGGAGGTCCTCTTGCTGAAGCACACATTGACGCAGCTTGCTACATAAGCATTCAATGTCCTTCTTTAAAGTTTTTCAAAAAAGGCCACAGAATTGTCGCTTAACAGGTTAAGGTCTTCACAAATCCATAAGTGACGCAGCTCGCTCTTAGAATCATGAGCTTGTTTGTCAGTATTTGGCCCATCAGCACCTGTGGCCACATACAACTTGGCCCCCACCCAAGCCAACCATCTCAACTGTATAGTCACTTGAATGAGCCATGGAACCATTCGTCCAGATTTTAAAGCTTCTTCTTAGTCGTTTCGGTAAGGTCCATTCGATAAATCCACCTCTTGTTTCTTCTTTTGGGCTTGGTGATCACGTGGGTGGTAGATGTTGGTTGAAACAATTGGGCTTATCACCTCCTGGGCATACTATTAATATTGGTGGCTAGTCTAGACCCCTCTCCAGAGAACATCCGCCATGAAGTTCTTCCCTCCTGGAATGTACTTCAGTGGAGAAATTTGAACCGCTTGAAATACTGGGCCCAGCGAACTGTTTAGGGGAATCAGCTTCCGGGCGCTTTTAAGGCTTTCAAATTTTTATGATCAGCTCATTACTCAAATGGGATGTTTTGCTTTCTTCCAGGATGTCTCCAGGTCAGTAAGGCCCAACGAACTGCAAAAGTTTTTTTCTCCCAGACGGCCCACCTTCTCTCTGTTTCAGACAGCTTAGGGAGGTCATAACGCAAAGGCTGTAAGGTCCCTTTCTCTTTGATTTGAAGTAACCCGCTCCAACACCACATCACTTGCATCGTTGATCAAGACAGAGTTTCCGCATATCCGGCGTGCTTTGCACTGGTTCTGCAGCAAAACAGTTGTTTTAGGCTTTTCAAAAGCTGCTTGGCACTCCATGGATCACTTCCAAACGGCTTTGCCCCGGCCTTGGCTTCACTCCCTTTTGTTTTTAAGAGCATTTGTGATGGGCATTGCTACTTAAGGAAACGTTGGGAATAAACTTGCCGGTAAACAATTTGCAAATCCAAGAAGCTTTGACGTTGTTTTCTGGTGCGTGGTGGAGCCCATGTCCCAAAACGGCACGCACTTTCTCTGGATTCATTTCTATGCCTTCAGATGAAATGCCGATATTCCCAAATAAGTCATTTTTTTCTTGGTGGAATTCACACTTTGACAATTTAGCATACAATTAGCAGAACAGCAGTTTCTGTAAACTGCCAACCTGCACCAGTTTCACATGCTTCATTTCCAGAGTTCCATGTAGAATAACGGATATCATCAGATAAACCAGAACCCACCTGTATAAATGTGCATGTTAACACTTGATTGATCATCTGCATGAATACAGCTGGGCCCCTTGTCAACCAAAAGGAAGAACGTGAATTGGAAGAACCCATCGGGCAGTTAAAAGCGGTCTTCACTCATCCTTCCTTGATTCGAATTCAGTAGTATGCTTTCTTCAAATCAACTCATGAAAATCTACCCCCTTCGCTAGATGGCAACATGTCCTTCATCAAAAGAAGGGTACTAGACCGTTTTCCACAGAATAGCGTTCAACATTTCTGTAGTCCACCACCAGCTTTGGAAACGCATCTTGCTTTCATGGAACTACCCGGGGCCTAGCAGGTTTGAATGAAACCACGTTCCAGATTTTTATCTATAAACAATCTAGCTCTCTCCAATTCCCGTGGTGTCATTGAGTACAGACTTTCGGTTTCGGCGAGCTTCATCCAGGCAAAATCTCAATAGGCATCAGTTCCTGTTGGCTGGTGAGGCGGCAAGCTCATCCAAGGCCTTCTCACTGAATCTTTCTTTTAAATACCAATAACTCTTTGGGAATTTTCCTCCTCCCCTTTCACGGTCAGTACTGTGGAAGCTATTTAATCGGGTCCTGAGCTTCGGCTTTGGGATCTGCCTCTTTTCCCCGTCGCTGCTTGGTGCGTATGTGCAACACACTTTCTCTCCAGTTAACCTGGGGGTTCCATTTCCGGAGTCAGGGCAATCCAGTATTAACTCGGTTGCTCCATCCGCAGGGAACCCAACAATAAAATCGCAGAGCTCTCAATCATGCTCTCCCATGATCACTTTCATTACAGGTTCCATGAACAAAACGTGCGGGCAAGCTACAGTCACTTGATCCATCTAAGTCTGGCAAAAGGAATGGGCATCTTCAAAAGGTTTTAGTTTTAGGCCCATTTCTTCCGAATACTTCTGTGTGATTTAATACTTATCTGTGCACCTCAGAAATCTAAACAGGGCTAGCATTTCCCCTTCGACCCTGAATTGGGTACCCTCAACTTCACCGGAATGATCATTAGGGCCCAGCGCTTTGGACTTACCAGGAGAATTGTCTTCAAGTCGAAATCCATCTCCTCAGCGGGTAACTGGGGTTTCTGATTCGCTCTCCTGCAGGAGGGGCCGACCTCTGCCGTCTCTTTCGACTTTCAGGCTGCTCGTGAGGCTTCGTGGGGATTTTTCAGGTTTCTAACCCTTCTTTTGGTGCCCCTTTGGTCTCCAGCTTTGACTGTTGCGTTACAGGCCCAGCTGACCTTCCTTCCGCGCATCGAAAAGCAGGCCCGAGGGGTTGGGTCTTGCCGCCCACTCCTCCCCTCTGAGGCTTTGGGGACCTCTTGAGGCATGGGGGGGAAGGCTTCCACCAGAACCTCCCGCCAAATCTGTTCGGGTAAATCATTTCCACTGTCTTCTGCCAGGCAAGTACCACAATCTGCAAAGTTCATTGGGGTCCTCTTCTAGGCAATGCATCTCTGGTTAACACATCTTCGTTTATAAACCATCTTTAACGCTTCTATCAGGTCTTCCTGGGACCAGCCTCGGAATATGACAAGTTACTGTCTGTTAAATTCTTGGGTGTAGTCAGGCCAATACCTCCGCCCCTGACTTTTATGGACCTTCCATCTTGAATCCAGGCTTGGCGCTCTTGCCAGTGAGGTCCTCAAAACTAGCCGCACGCGCAGTCATGAACAGGTTATAGTTCATCAACTGGGGACATTATCATTACTGCAAGGTCACATCCACTCTGCGCTGTTTTCCCGTCGCAAGCCTTGGTCAACACATTCCTTTGGCTGCTTCTGAGGGAAAATACCTCCCCCGATAGTTCTTCCATATAGCTCCAAAACTTGGCTAGGAAAAAATCCCAAGGTTTTGGGACTCCCCCGTACTCTCTAACTTCCTAACGAGGCAGCTAGGAGCTCTAGCACTTCTAGGAATTCAGCTGTTCCGCTGAGGCTGAGGCTTGCTGCTGGATGGGTTGATTTATGGAGAGGGGGCTGCTCTGCTTCTTCTGGCTGGGGCTACTTCCCCCTCCGCTTCATAAACCTTTGTGCAGCTTGGGAAGTTGTTCAAAGTCTTCATCAAGGAGTCTCCTGGCTTGACTTCATGTGGAGAGTTCTCTCTTTTTCCTTCTCTCTTGTCCATGGCTTCCTCTTTTCCAACGCCGGCGGGTGTTGTGATCCCGGGGGGGGTGTCCTTCTTCCAGCATCTTTCCAACCAACCCCACCAACCATCTGGTGGCTTCACAAGCTGTGGATTCCTCTTCCAGACTGAGCTCTGCTAGCGATCTGGGCTTCCTGTAGCTAGCAAGAATCTTTGCCTCCAATGGGTCCCAGGCTTCCTGATCACTAGTTGAAGATGCACATGATTGTCCAGGCCCCCTCGGAAGAAAATTGGGTGTTCTCTCCGGGTGGGCTGGTAGCTGAGATTCAGAATAATGTCAGGCGGAGCTCCATTCAACGTTTTCCAAATCTCATGATTTCTTTATAGATATCAGGTGTTGCAGGGCAGAGATTCTTCTGATCCACCTAGCCTAACATATCTGGCTGACATCTTTTTCACAATTTCTACTTTTATTGTAAAAGTGTTTTATCTCTGAAACAAACAATCCTTTCACAGCTGGGGAAAGAAATAATTCCACATTTACTTATTCATCTTTTTGTTTCTGCCCAAAAGTTGGTGTGGGGGGTGGGGAAAAGAAGAATGACAGATGCCACTGCTAAAGAAGTTATATAGTTTAGAAATGGGGTTAGTTTTGGGGGTGGGAAAGAGGATGGATTTTTCCATTTAAAAAGCTGAAGATGTTCTAGAATCAAGCCGTAGGGCCAGGATACAAGAGCCTTTGAACAATGGCAGGAAATGCACTACCAATTTTCGATGGCACAATTGTGGGAAATTCCAGGAGAAGGTGCACAAAAAGAGTTGGTGGTGCTTGTTTTCTGCAAGATGTGGTTTGCCCATCCCTACTTTATCTAAATATGATATATTTGTATGCTGCACAATTCTCATGACTCTCTTTAGAAAAACATAAGGACTCACATAGAGCTTCCCTGTCTCCCTAAATAAGCAGTAATTAATCCAGATTACTAACCACCTAATAGATCAGCCAGAAAAATAGAGGCTTTTTGTTGCTGATTTATCTCCTAATTGGTGGGGGGGGGGGGNTCCTAATTGGTGGGGGGGGGGGAGAAACACACAATACTACATTACTTACACAGGCTAACATAAAGATTATGTTCCACAGCATCACAGAATGGAGATAATTCCTTTGTATCCACTGATAAAATTCTGCAAGCATAATATTTTATTGTCAAGAACAAAATATGCTCACACTAGAATGTTGTAATGTCTCTTTCCCTTATGTCAGTTCCTCTGCTTAATTTTCCTGAATGCAGTTTGTGGTTTGAAGCCAATCACTTTACTTCTGACTCAGCACAATCTCAGCAATAGTCACAGAGATATTTAGCAATTTGAAAACATGTCACCATTTTAAGGTCTAATTGATTGCAATAAGACAGATTTTAACAGAGATAATTATCTCTGAATCATTACAATTTAATAGGACTTGCAAACCTAGCAAATGGAATTCATTTTGCCAAGTTCAAACATTAAGAATATTAAGAACCAAGATAATAGCCTAACAGAGATACTGATTAGAGCAGGGGTGTCAAACATGATTTCATTTTGGGCTGCATCAAGGTTGTGTTTGACCTCAAAGGGCCAGGGGGTGTGGCCAGGGGTACGGCCAACTCAAAGTCACTCATCAAGGCTCCGTTTTCAGCCATGACGGCCTCTTGTAGCCCTCTGCCAGCAAAAACAGAGCTCAGGAGAGGCGCACACTGCCTCCCCGAGCTCTATTTTTGCTGGCAGAGGCACCACGGGCCATATAATCACCCCGCAGGCCAAATCCAGCCCCTGGGCCTTGAGTTTGACACCCCTGGATTAGAGCAATGCTTTCTTTTTAATAGGATGTTAAACATATTGGTGTGAAACATTCCTGTACATTACCTTGTCAATAATATGTGGCAAAATATCTCACACTGTAACAAGACACTCTATCTCCTGAGTCTTATTACAAGAGGCTGGATCTCATATTCCATTGAATATGCTCAAGCTATCTATGTTATCACTGACAGATTGGTAATTTAAATATGAACTGCACTTTAGGAAGATTGGACAAAAAGACTAATTATATATGTGACTGATTATACTGTATATGTTCATTCAATATTAAGCTACAAAAATGAGTTTTTGAGCTGTAACACCAACCAACTCCTCACTACTGGTTGTATGGCTAGGTTGCTGGAAGTTGTGGTTTTGCAATGTATAAATGAATCTGGCCACAGATTCTTCACCTGATGTATTTGAATAGAAATGCAGTTACACATAATAATCTCTATCATTATGAACTTTCTGAAGCAGGAAATTAAGCCATCACCATTGGCAAAATGGAGGAAGGGTTTGACACTTAAAAAGGGATTTTTGAGGCATCTTAATTTTCAACTGCTTTACACAGATGATTGTGTAGCTTAAGACTGCAGTTCTAATCTAACTATCATTAATACTTTTCAACACCCATTAATTTAATGAGAGAAACTTACCTTCATATTTAATGTTCCCATAAAAATAAATGAAATATTTTAAATCACTTCAGATATATAGTATGTGATTCTCTCCTGCTAGAAATAGTTAACATTTTTTAAATAAAAGAATACTCTCCCAGCCCAAAATTGTCACATACAGTTAACCCTGTGGTCCTATAATATCAGGGGTGTCAAATTGGCGCCCTACAGGTCGGATGAATCACATGCAAGCCATGCCCACCCCAGCTCTGTGAAGTGGAAAAACATCACAAAATGTCATGTGACAGCAATGTGATGTTGAAAGTTTGACACCCGTGCATTACATATTAGAAGTTCAGTTTCTCTCTAGGCAAGGGTCTCAGCATCCTTTTCTCCATCTGTGTTATGTCTTTCAAATTATAAACTTAAGAGGTAGGGTTTATGGATGTTAAAGATATTAAAATATGATTTAAATATACAAAACATAATAACAGAAGCCTCATCCCTAATTATCTTTCTCCAATTATTCTAAACAGTGAATAAGGTATATTTCCATTCTGTATCACTACTAAATGGGATCCCACCCAATTCTTAAAGGACCATTAATAAAATGTTATTATTGTACTAAGAAATAATCAAACACTTTTGGTCAATCTAAATGAAAGCTGAAGTATATACCAACAGTTTTAAAAATCAACAAGCCAACTTTACCACCTCCCAAAAATAGGTAACAGATTAGATAGCTACTAGGAATTATGAAATGTGAAGAAAAAGCTACATTCAGTTGTATTTGAGGCATGATAATCTAAAATTGGGAAGAGAAAGGCAGAAGGGATCTATTAAAACTCTTTACAGCCTACAGTAAAGGCATATATAATTTACCCACTAAGACTGAATCCAGCCATCATATGCAATCAATTTAAAGCTTCTCCAACTACTATCTAGTCAATATTTGAGCACAATCAAAAAGGAAAGCCTATGACCTCATATGTAATTAGCTCCGTTGTTGAATTGCTCTTAGGCAATTTTTTTCTCATCTAGAATCTTCATTCATGTAACTTGATAATAAGTCCACATCCCGCACTTCAACCTGATAGAGAAGAGTTTGCTTCTTTTCTCTGACATTCCTTCAGGAGTGCAATCATATTCTCTCTTTGACATATTTTCTCAGGGCTAAATGTATCCAGTTACCTCAATCTCTT
Source organism: Laticauda laticaudata (assembly GCA_004320025.1). Lineage (NCBI taxonomy): Eukaryota > Metazoa > Chordata > Lepidosauria > Squamata > Elapidae > Laticauda > Laticauda laticaudata. The sequence goes on from BHFT01014177.1 coordinate 10,108, forward strand.
CTTATAGGACTTGAGCCCTGGGCTACAGGAAACCCAACACAATTCAAGTAAAGCCCTTGACCTCCAAATGTAATTGTAAAATTTTCATTTTTATGACAACAAGGAAAATTGATTATTTACTAACAAGAAAATAATTGGGTTATTTGATTTTCATTTAACATAAATGAAATTAAATCCATGTTAGTTCCTATGCTGGTCTTACCCATCACTGTTTTGTAAAGTGTGGTTCTAGTGTGTCATTAAGCTTCATGTATCTTTGGCTCAGAAAAAAAATACCGTATATACTGCTTTACAGTATTTAAGGGAAAAGCTTGACTGGTTGGCTTTTCAACTACAGAATGTGAAGTTTGCACTCTTTCAGACAAGCATTTTGGAGACAAATTAGGAACAAATCCACTTGGTCCCCTATTAATGCTACGCCATTCTCAAGAGTTTGTGAAGAGCAATGTTTTGGAAAAGCATGAGTCCCATACATGAAAGGTGCACATCAGAATGGGTGGAGTAGATTCATTGGGTGGTGTCCTAATCATTACCCAAAATATATTCTTGCAGTAACATATATGAGTGGTATTAAGGCAGCTAAGTTAATGATAATGCTTTGCCATACATTGTTACTTGTGCATTATGCAATTTGCTATTTCCATGCTTAAGTGAATTATAATCCAATAACATATACTATAAAGCACTGAGTGCCTAATTACTTTTACATGGAAATGTAGTCTTTCTCAAGTCACTAAATACACTGATGAGATTATTAATTCTAAATTATCAAATAGGAATCCTGAAGTTGCATTGTATAATCTGAAATTCATGAGCCAAGAACTAAGGAATATGAATCAGAAAAGACAGAATAATGATTCTAGAGACACATAACAACAGGAAATTACATGTGAAGGAAAAAAGTTTATGAAAACTTTTCCCCACAAACGGATTAACACAACAGAAATGGAATAAAGATATATAACCGTTTTCAAGTTCTGTCCGACAATGTTTTTAATCTAGTATCATTTATTCCTCTTGTGGTTGCTTGAATCTATATGTCTGCAATCCAATTGCTTGACTGTTCCACCAAACCTAATATGGAAGATCTTGTATAGTAAAGAAAGCACATTGCAAATGAATTAATTTCACTCTATTTCAAGGTTTGCAAAGGAAGCCAAAACCAAGATAGATGTTGACAGAATCAGGAAAAATTTAATTTATTATAATTTACATTTCAACATATTAAAATACTGCATTTGTTAAATCATTTTAAAATTGTTTACATGCTTAATAATTTTCCCAACTTCTCTCATTAATAAAGAAAAGTTGGAACCTTTTAGAAGTGCTAACTCTGTTATGGAGGGAGGGAGTATTGATGGCTGAGACCCTCAGGATGTCCAACCTGCTCCACCTAAAATTAGCATTTTTCACTAAAAAAACAACAACCCAGCTTGACCATACCATGCCATGCATCTATCTCAGCACTGCAATAATTAGAAAATTCAAAGAGTAAAAGCAAATATGTTTTCTTGCAGATACCTCGGGCTGTATGGACTGAGTAGAATGGCTTGCCAGCTGTCGACCTGAAGACCTAGCCAGTTTTCTTTAAAAACTTCAAAAGCACTGATCAAGGATACAGCCTCTGGGCTTGCCATCCTATCTCCACAGGTCTCTTTGTTCACTCTCTTCCCATTCTTATTAATGGCAAACAAAGATCTGCTCCTGACAGGAAGTTGAGGGATGAGGCTGGGTAAAGACACTGATGGCATGGCAGAACAGAAGATTCCATTCTGCGCAGTGTTTTGCTTTTTCAGCATCTACAAAGAGAGACTCTTTAGAATGTCATTTTATTTAGAAAAAAACTCGAAAGGCTGTATATGCAAATAAAAAATTTCATTGGTCAAGAAATGGTCAACCACCTGTAGGTCCAGATAGTCGGAATTGCATGAATTAAACAATGCCACAAGTTCCCTTCCATTTCAGTTCTACAGATTCAATTCTCTATATCACACATACAGTGATAAAATGAAAGTGTAAAATCACCAATAAGTATGGGAGAAGAACATGGAGAAACTCTTTGTAATATGAACATTAGGTTTTTTTTCCCCAAAAACTTCATCAAACAGACATTTTTGTAAGAACTACAGTGGCAATTATATTTTCTGCTGAACTGTCATTGACAAGGCATGAGACAATGCTTTAAAATAATAAATTGGTGGACCACTTAAAATTAGCATAGGAAAAGGGCCAATCTTGTTTTCCATCAAAAACAAACCTGTTGAGCAGCTTTTTTGTAGTAAGAAACTATAAAATGAGATTCCAAGACTACTGAATCTCAGAGTCAAAAAATATAAGCCTAAGAAATCTTCTGAAAACCTGTTTTTAGCATTTAGCCCCTAATTTATGAAACTCTTTTTTGCAAAAGCTCTTGGGAAAAACAGGCTGAATTTCTCCTGTTTTTCTATACAAGTTTTAATATATTCATAATGTCTTGTTTTAACAAAGAATTATAAAGATAACTGCTTAAATGACAGCAGATTCTCTTATTTTAATATGGCTCGATTATTTTAAAAAATGGCCTATCATGAGAGAAGAGTTGATAATGACTTTTTATAATTGTGTGAATTTATTTTCCTCTATAAAATCATGGAGGAATCAGCTGTCTTTGGGTAAGTTGCCCATTAAGCATTACAGCACAACTATTTAGAAATGTGGAAAACTGTTTTAGAAAAATAAAAGTAAAGAGGAAGAATTACAGGGAAAGAGAAAAGTAAGAAAAAGAACATGAGAAGGAGCAAAAATAATAAAGGAGGACTTTCCAAGAAAGTATAGGTGTTTGCACATGATAACCCTTTGGCAACTCTAAATGCTTCCTCCCTCCCTCTTTCTTTCTTTTTTCTTAAGGTGTGTAAAGAAAATGAATTACCTCAGTACTGACACTTATTATGCCAAGATTTAGCCTGGAGGAGATTTTTACTGCTAAATTATAAACTTCAGCAACTGTAGATTATAATGGATAATAGACTGAGAGATGTTTTACTGTAGCAGTTCTGACAGGATATCCATGACTGACCTGGCCTATAAATACTCATTACATAAATAAAACATATACAAAAGGAAAACAGTGTATTATCTTATACAACAAGCTGCATTACAGGTTGTGCTGATTTATAAAGGAAGCTTTGTTATTAAGATGGGCCTAGTATGACAAGAAGGAAAGACTACCAGTGAGATTCAGGTAAGCCACTGAGATCACAGGCAGCCTGCTAACACCATCTTGTTTCTTGGGTTAATATTAATGCTCCATGACCTCTCTTTGGACTCTGTTTTCCTTATTATATTTAAAAGATGAATCCAAGGAAGGTGATCCAAGTCAGATGGAGCAGGGTGGAGAGGTTTCAGTTCCAATTCCAACTTTTTCATTTATTCTTTCATTTCTATTATTTACAAATTGTTTTGTTATAAAATAATTATTTTTCCAGTTGAACCAATTAAAATGGTCAAGCAACAGATAAAAAATAAATAAAAGCACACAGGGGCAAAGTATCCTGGTTATAAACAAAACAACTAATGAAATAAAATTAGGAAAAGAGAAATCATTTACCAATCAATAATACAATTTAAAAAAAAAACTCTATGACAAGTATGTTTCCAGTTTTAGATCTTCAATACAGAGACTAGAAAAGCTGATTAACTGGCAGTTCTAGATAAATAATATTTACAGTGCTCATACTGACATCTAAACATTCTTGATTTAATGCCTATCCAACAGTTAAACCCTGTTTATCCAAATGTGCAATCCTGATATTTTGTATACATTCCAAGTTATTCCTACAGCCAGTAATTTATATCACCATATCTTCCAGATATTGTTGCAAAAGTTTATCTATCTATCTATCTCCAATCATCATGAATTTCATTCTTCTGAATTTGACTTCTTTTAAGTCTCAGTCAAATCTTCAGAAGCATTATGAAACTTGAACTCTCTTTCCAAAGCATAGAGGACATCTCCATGCTAACATATTCAGTCAATTGGTTAAAAACTCAAAGATGGATTATGTTACTAGTGGTACCACTTGCAGGTTTTGGGACCAGTGATATCAATCTTTGTTTTATCACTTGGAGTAAAAAGCTAAAAATATTCTTTTAGAAAACTAAAATAAATTATTTCCCTCTATTGAAAGAAGGATTTTTCTCAGAGGAATAGAAGATCCTTCTTTAAAAGCTTTTGGGCATCACAGAAGGTGATAGGAGGAGATAAAAATATTGGATGCAGAAGCAGAATTCTGCCTCTTCAGTACTGGCTAAGGAAAAATCATGTAACAAATATTAATTGCATTTTTAATTTAATTTTAATATTTCACTCTTTATGTACTGTTTTATATGTAATCTAATTAATTATAATTCTACATAGAAAATTATTCTTATTAAATATAACCAAAACAATTTAAAAATAACAGTTTAGCAAATAAAAATAATGCTGTACATCAAAATTTTTAAAAGACATACAAAAATAAAAACATATTTTCAGGCAGCTGATAACACATCTCAAACATGTTTCCTACATGCATAAAGGGAGTATTGAAAACAGGATAACACAAGGTGGAAAATGCTAGATTTTAAAACTTCGTGGCTTCTGAAAGAATAGCAAAAGTGCATACTTTTGAGCAGTATATCAGTGAATCTTTTTAGGAGCAATTTGTAAAGAGGGGCGACTGCTAATAAGACCCTTTTTAGACAGCCAACTATTATATCTTCCTACAGAGAATTATTGGGCAAGAGACTGCACAACAAAATTGGGTATCAGTCAATACATAGACATAGCACAGGAGAGGAATTATTATTCCCAGAAGTTTGCTTCATTCAAAATTGCCTGCCAAAATCTTCACTGATCAGTGTGGTAAGGGAAGGAAAATAGAGCCAAATATTAGGTGAAAGGGCAGTACATGTTGTTAACTATGAAATGCACTATAGGTCCAGCTTTTAAGAAGAGACAGAGTCCACTTATTCATTCAATTTCAACTCACTTGTAAAGAACACTCCACAACTAAAGTCCTGAACTCTGTATACAAAATAGCTACTGTTCTAGAAATGTGAATTGCTGCTGGACTAGCTATATACTGTATGTCATCCACAGGAATTTCTTTGAACCAAAAAATATCCTGTAATTCAATTTAATAACACTATAGTAATAATGCATACAAATTATCATTAACTATTGTTAATGTTGTGTTTATTAAGTCATCCTGTTATTTTCAGTTTAAAGACCCTTTTAATCTTCCAATTTCATTTTAAATGTTTGCATCTCTTTTGTGATGCAATGCTTTAACCACTTTTAGTTCTGCTTTTAATTTTTTCTGCATCTGTAGCTGTTTTAATGTATTGTCTCTTGATCTTTCTTTTTAGCTACTGAAGGATAACTAACACATTCCTAAATAAATAAACTGTTATTTAGAACAGAAAAAGTGGGTCTTGCCTATCTCCAAATATGAACTGATACCTTGGACTATCATGGATCCTTGCAGGATTAGTTATGAGTACACTTGAGGCTAAGCAGGAAACTTAACCCTGATAAAGTGGAGAATTTCCAGAACAGTAATTAGTTGTCCAGTTAAGGTATTGTGAAACCAAATCAGACCTCAAAGAAAGTTTTATTTTACTTCAGCAAATGTTGAAATAAGATTGCTGCTTAAAATTAGAATTAATTAAAATTAGATAGAAAGCAAATGTTTTTCATTCTTAATTATAGAACTATTCATGGTATGGTATATTTTGATCAATACTCTAGTCTTGACTCTGTTTGTATGTAAGTAACCCTAATTACAAATAAACTTTCATTTTTGGAATCCACAAGTTACAATTGTTGATTCTTAATGTTTCCAAAAAGATTTACACTGTTTATTTTAAAAATATGTGAAAGGGTATATGCCTAATTGCTTCTTAGAATAGAAAGTTTATTTTGTGGTTTTAGCATACATTTTCAAAAACATCATTTACACATTTAGGGATTATGAGTAATTTTAAAAACATGATTGTGATAACCCCCCCCCCCCAGTTATACTCCCCATGGAACATTTAGTGGAAAAACAAACTTTGTGAGAGGATGAAAGAAAAGCTGAGTACATTGCGCTCTCTCTCTCTCCTCTCTCTCTCTCTCTCTCTCTCTCTCTCTCTCTCTCTCTCTCTCTCTCTCTCTCTCTCTCTCTCTCTCTCTCTCTCTCTCTCTCTCTCTCTCTCTGTATATACAGTACATGTTTCATAGTTAACATTCACAAATCAGAAGATTTCAAATGTTATCATACTGTGGACTTTGTCAGTATAAAGAAAATCCCCAGATCCTTGTTTAAGAGGTAATATTCCAATGACAGAAAACTGTGTTCTAGTGTTGATCAAATATCATTGGGAAGAAGAGAGGTGTTTAGTTTCCAACAGAATCCTAAGTTTTAAAAAAACTGTCCTATGCATTCTTTGATATGTATGCAAATATCATCATCATCATCATCATCATCATCATCATCATCATCAAGGCATTGCCACCTAATACCCAGATTTAACAATTGCAAATGACCTGGAAAGACAAAACATTCTGGATAGTGCAGTACTTGGAAACTGTAGAAGAGAAGAGAAAGAACTGGAGAAAATCCCAAATAAAAAGACCTGCACGCAGAAGTTAAACAACTATGAAAAAGAAAGCAAAGACAGTACCAATAGTGATATATACCTTGGGTGCAATCCCAGAACACATGGAATACCACCACCATTAACAAAATCACGATCAGTCAATTGCAAAAGGCAGCTTTATTTGGAAGAGCTTACATTCCTCTGATGATACTTTTAATGCCACCAAACAACATCATCTTCCTGTCTATTCCAGATCCTTGGGGAGGACTTGATAGGTGGATAAAAATGAAAAATTCAGTCTAAAAATCAGTTGAGTGTGCAAAAAACCATCATAATAAATTATATGCCACCCAACTCTGAGAGAGTCCAACAGTTCTCTAAGGTCTCATAAATTTTCCACCTTCTATTATATGGCTCTTGATCTCTTCCCATAATTAATTTTAATTCAAATATCAAGATAGCCTTCTCCAAAGCGACACAATATACAACTCATTTGGCCAAATCCCAGATCTTATTTGTCCAGTTCAACTATGCCAACAAGGTATGGCAACTATCAATTTACTCCACTTAAAGTGGATTTATGTCTTTTCAAAATGAAATGAGACTCCCTCTCAAATGACAAATGGACTGCACTAAATCCCCAAAATCTGTGAGTAATTTGCTACATTGGAAACTTCAGTTATTTGAGAGGTGAAAATATTTGCTATGTAATAACACACAAGTTTAAAAAAAAATGACATGTGGCCAAAGTCTATTCTTTTCTGTTTCTACTATTTTATTTCTAAATCTCTTAAGTCTAAATCCAAATTTTGTTACATTGGACATTATTATTTTTGTACTGACACTACTACAAGGGGCCCCAATCTTATGCAAGCCTTAAAGTTGAGCTAAAAATTATTTCTATAATAAGAACAATACCATTTTTTTTCAGAGATGATGTTTTCCTAGGTGTGAATGCTGTCTTTTTTTAAAAAAAACCACTGTAATGAATTAGCTCCTTCTGGTAAAACGAAGTAAATTAGATTACAATTTCAGGCCAGATTATATTACCAAGATAGTAGTTGATCATATTTATAGATGACCTCTGGTGGACTTTGGATAGGAGTAATATCTGATTATCTTTGATCTCTCAGTGATGTTCACTACCATCAAACATGATATCCTTCTGGATTAATTGAGGGGTTTTGGAGTTGGGGCACATTTCTTCTGTGATTCTCTTCCTCCCACTGAAGCAAGTTACACCACTACTTTGCTGGGTGCTACAGAGCTAGACTCTATCCCCACTCCTGTTTAAAATATATATGAAACTGCTAAGAAAGATCATCAAGGAATTAGATACCATAACAATCTTAACAGCCAGTTACATATTTCTGACTTTGGCCATCCAAATGATGCCGTCAGGATGCTTTCCTTGGGCTTAGAGGCTGAACAGGTCCTTATGAAGAAATCAGGCTTCAGCTTAACCTTGACAAGACTGAGTAACTATGGGTTTTAGGGTCCCTGCATCAAGTGATCTTCCAGAATTTATATTGCATGGGTGAGATTCTCCCAGACTGAGTTGGTGGGCAATTAGGGGTTCCTCATGAACTAGTGATTCTTGTTCAAAAAGTAAGTAGCAGCCATTGTCAAGAGGATCCTTGTGCAAATAATATTGTACACCAGTTGCATCCATTCCTATATCTGGAGACATTTCTAATAGTCACTCAAGCTCTAGCTATCTCCCATTTGACTATTTGACTATTGCAACATACTGTACATGGGGCTGCCCTTGAAGAGCAGAATGCTTAGTACTGGAGAGTGCATTGTAGTATGTCTCTGTAACACCACTCTTGCATGAGCTGCAGAGGCTTCCAGTAGACTTCTGGGTACAATTCAAACAATTAAATACTTTTAACCCCTACATAGAATGAGACCTGGTCACCTGCAGAATTGCCTAGAGTTTCTGTGCGTCTCATCTGATCTGACAGAGAGGGAGTTCTATGGATCTCCTAAGTGAAGCAGTATACTGGTACTTGGCAATCTTAGGAAATGTGCCTAACACCTGGCTTTTCCCTTAGGCACTGGGACTGAGATGTGATCATCAAATATACTTGTGAATAAGCTGAGAATTTTGGGTGCCAAAAGACACCTCCCAAAATGGATTCAGCTTATCTATGGATGGGCTTTGCAAAACTATGTAGGACAACCCCTTTTTGAAGTATTCATTTATCCTGTATTTACTTACATATAAGTCCATACATAGATAAGCAGACCTCCGATATTTAAAATACCATTAAAATATATTTTGGCTTATCCATGAGTAGCACATGTTGATGGCATTTTGGTTAAAAATATCTGACCTATTTTTCTTCTGGAATAAGTAAAACTATTTTGCACTTTTATGTAAAATAAAATACAAAATTAAAAGTTTTCATTTAAATTTATTTTTATAAATTTATTTTTATCAAGGAATCAGCCAAAACATCGGTCATATATAGTCATTTTATATGACCAAATCACCCAAATGTACTTTTTTATATATACTGGTCACTCATTTTTCTGTTCAGCCTCTGTTCATTTCTCTCTTGTTAATTTTCCACAATCATTTCCCAAGTATCCATTTCCCAGTGCATTCAAATTACTTTTATGTTTGTCCTGACATACTGATGTTCATTTTCATTTAACAAAATTATTCCACCTTTGCTTCCTTTGACAAACATGTATTCCTTGTAACAGACACATAATAGCCACTACTTTTCTACCAGTATTTACACATCTTAAGAACTGTCTTAACATTAACTCATCTTTAAACACCATTCTCCCAACATATAAAAATTCATCTCCTTGATTTAATTATTTGTCATTTTTATATAACTTGCAATCATCTATTCCATTTTCCTTGCTGAGCACAAATATCTTGGAGTTTTCTCCATTAATTTTCAAATTCATATTCTTTGTTACCTCATACAATCTAACATTTACTGGAAAACATGAAGGTTTTAATCTATCTATAACATAATAAACATGATGATTGTTTCCATCATCTGCAAACAAAATTACACAGCAAGCTGCCTCAAACCATAAGATAGGATCAAATAAATTTAATACTAAATAAATAAATAATCCTCTAACACCACTACAAGCATTTTTATACATTTGTCTATAAATACAGCTAACCAATAGAATGTCAAAGATACCTGGGGGGGGGGGGGTTTCCNGGGGGGGGGTTTCCTGCTCAGTGTTAAACATATAATTTATTCTCATGTATGCTTTACTTCCATATATCTCTCTCAGATAATTAGTAATCAATCTTCAACTGCATAGTTACACAAAATTCAAACCTATTTTTACAATATATTTATTTATATCTATCCTTTATGTTCTCTATACATACAATTAGCTCTTTTCCACTTTCATGCATTTCTCAGTGACCTGCTGAAGAGCAAAAGATTGCCTGATGTAACACCAGTATAGGACAACTTCCTAATGTTTCTCATTATCAACTCTTGAACCCTTTCAGTCAGATTATGCTAAATACTCTCCCAGGCAGGCTTAACAAATGAATCCCACTGTGGTATTTTGCATTTATTCTTCCTACCTTTTTTTGGGTTTTTTTGTTTTTTGTATAAGGAACAATAATGGCATTCTTCCAGTAATCAGACATGGATGTAACTTTCACATACACTAGATGTACTCTAACTAGTCACACAGCCATTCTGCAAACAAACCAAATACATATTTTAATATTTTTCAATTAGCCCATAGGCATAGCCATACATTTTTCAACATTCTCAAAATATTCATTATTGCCTTTTCAACATTTATTTTCTTGGAGACTAATATTCATTTCAATTCTAGTCTTTGATATACCCCTTTCATTCTCATTCATATCTTTAAAATATTTGTTCTAGCATTCTGTCATTAGTTTCATCTCAAATCATTCTTAATTCCAGTTACTCTACAACAGGCTCCTTGCTTAATCCTTTTCCCCTACTTCCAAAACCATGTTTTATTTCTATCAATATTGCTCTACATTTTGCCCCTTTCAATCTTAACCATTCCTTATTATCTTTGACCACATTTTCTGAAATTATCTTTTTCTTTCTATAAACCATATACAATAAATTTATATTTTTCATTTTATAGGAATTTCTTTCTTACTAGCATTTTTCCTTGTCCACAGGCTCCTTCACTTCATCATTCTTCCAAATACCCTTTTTGATGCTTACCATTAGCATAATTACATACTTTTCTGTGTATATAATATAGTACTGTATATTATTAAAAGTATAATTTTAGAACAACATTTATTTGAATTTTATCCATTGCTTTTACTCTGGGATTTTGCTTTGATTTTTATATAAATGAATATTTATTTGACATACCATGTATTTAAGTAGTATTTATATGTTTCTGAGAAGCAAAATGAGTAGCTTGAATGGAAATTAACAGCACAAAATCTTATGTTACTGAGTTTCTCTTGTTTTACTCCCTCACTAAAATGAGTGGAGCAGAAAACTTCCTACATTCGGCTGAAATATGTTCTTAAAGGGTTCTACACTCTTTTCTTCAAATGTTTAAGATAGTTCCATTACAGTTACAACTAAATGTCATTAGTTATAGGAATCTGATATTACCTTTTGGGAAGAAAAAGATTGTTCAATTTATACATCCACTATTTAAGAAACATTATAATAATGGTAAGCAGGTAGACTTGAGAAGGGAGAGGAAGCTTACTTAAGGTGTGATTCAGATTGGATTCAGCCTGTAGACTGGAGATTCTGCATCTTTTTTCTATTATCGTCTCTTTTTTAGTAGAGAAGCAGTGAAATTATAGAAGCCAAAATACAGTGTTATATGCTTGATATTTCTCTAAAGACATCACGTCTCTTGTATTCACTGTACATAATAAATCTTTCTAAAAATGTCTACACTCTCAATAGTAACTCTGATTAATTAATCTTATTTATTAACATCTTAAAAAATTAACATCTTATGATTCTCTGGTGTACAGAAATAGTCATGCCATCTTACCAATTGTGCTAAAGAGGGAGAACTTTCATGTAAATTCTTAATCTTAAATTGTTATTGAGGATTCTTCTACGCCATTGAGCAAAAAAAAGCAAAAAAAAAAATAACCTCATAACCTAAAGCAGAACAGAGTTACTTGTGGCTAGGCTGGAGCCTGGAAAGTATTCAACCAAATTTCAAGACCAGCTTAAAATCAAAGTTTATACGCTTAAACTTTGCTTAAATTTTTACTTCTCCTAGGGCATGGAAAGAGAGAAGTTGAAAAGATGAAGTCTTCATTCAGGACTTAAAGGAATTAAAAGTCTTTTTTTTTTCTTATTTTATCTGTAAGCTGCTCAGAGTCACTGTGTTGCTGGGTGACCTCAAACATCATAAAAATAAAAAGTTCTTGGTATTCTCATTAATGACTCAATATCAATGTATAACTGAAATTGTCCTCAATTAGACAAACTTATGGAGAAAAATATTAGCAAATAAAAGACTCTTGTGTTTGGAAGCAGCAGAGTATTTTTGCCTGCCAAATATTAGGCACATGGAAATCTGCTAAAGCATTTTCCTGGATCATATGAGAAATATGCTGGAATTGCTAGGAAAGATTAAGAATTAGTTGTGCTGTGCAAGGAGTCACTGGTTAGGGGACTGAGGAAGCTGAGATTTGAGAAGAAAAAATGACCCTTACCTATGGCGGTATAGCTACCTAGGTGTGCTTACAGATGGGATTCAGTCTGTGGCCTGGAAATTCTTCATCTTTGTCTTATTTCTCTCTCTTTTACTGGGCACCCTGTCAATTTCTGACAACTGTACATGGACCCAGTTCTACAACTTGAATTTAAAACAATAGATTTCCCACATTTAAAATAACAACAATGCTTGCACTTCAGGCATTGTTTTATTGAGAGGATGTAAAATGGGTTTTCTCTAGAATAACCTTTATCCTGCTCATTTCTTTGAATTCATATTTATAAAGGCTGCAGCTTTAAAAAGAAGAAAACAATGTGAACACTGAGTGTTTTTCAGCATGGATAAACCATCCCCCCCATCAAAGAATCATGCTATATGTGATACTAGTTCAAGGCTTTCTTTCCCTATATTTCACTGCCACCTGGTATTGATATTCAGTGGGACTTCAGTAACCTCACAATAATAAACAGGCACAGATACCATATTTTCTACTAACAAACATGGAGTTTATTTTATTTTTCCTTAAGGCAGAAGATTTTCTGGAAGTAGCAGAGCTGAGAGAGAGAAGTTTGATTTCTTCTTCTTCCCCATTGCAATTTCTCCTGAAAAATCAGACCCTCCGTGATAATTAAAATTATGGTGGATATCATGGGAAATTATGGGAAAGACATCAATAGGCAGTCACGATTCGGGGAAATCGGTGTGAGTATTCTTAAAAAATAACAAAAAAGAAAAAAGTAGTAATCCTGGCAAAAGAGGATTCCCCTACCATAGAAGCAACACCAGGCGGGCTAGTTCCGCTGACAGTAGGTATTCTCGTTAACTCGAATCTTTCCTGCGAAAAGAAGAACAGAAGAAGATAGAAAGAAGAAAAAGAGGCATCTTTGTTTCTCTGAATGTTACCGATTTTCGACTCCCCCAAAAAAGCAGACAAAGCGATTTCTCTGAGGAAAGTTTAATCAACACCCCGCTCCTCTAAAAAAAAAAAAAAAAAACCACTCTCCTTGGGATGAATAGGATAAACTTGATTTTTTCAGTCCCGAGGGAGAGGAAGGGAAAAATTGCTGTTTTTTTTTTAATCCGTTATTGAAGCTATCTACAGACTGCAGTGGCTCGGCTGAAAGCTTCTGTTTCCTTCAGGACACAAAGCCAAGGCTCAGGAATAATTTATATATATATTAAAATATAATAATATAAAACTATATTATACTAACACTAGCACACTATAATACCACAATATATGAGATTCCGAGGGCTAGCTTTTTGCCCGGATTGGAAAAACTGAGCTTCCGGAGTTTTCGGGTGCTGAAGCGGCTGCACGTGGGAGCTGCAGCCTTAAAGACACGTGACATGAGACGCTCCTGTGTCTCTCCCCCGCCCCGCCCCCCCCCAATTTGGGCTTTACAGAGTTTAGCGTCTGTTAAAAAAGACGCCAGTTCCTCTCGAAGGGCGGCGCGCCCGCTTCAAGTGGTTCAGGAAGCGCGGAAGCCTGGCGGACGCGCCAAAGGGGCCCAGTTTGCCCTCGTGCCGGCCCCTGGGCTGCCCCGTGACTTCGGGGACAGAGAGACGGGACTGCTGCCGACAATACGGGCTTTTTCTTCCGCCCCCCCCCCCCCCTCCATTGCTGCTCTGAACTTCCGGCTGCCAAGCCGAATCCGAAGGAAAGGAAGTCCCACTTCCTGAAACACAGTGGGATGAACAACTAGACTTTGGAGGGTAGCTTTCCCAACCCGGGTTCTCTGAATAGGTAGAAACCGCGATTCCCATCATTCCCAGCCAATACGGCCCTTGGCTGGCTGGCTGGCTGGCGCTGAAAGGAAAGATATGCTGACTGAATAGTTTGGACTGAAACCAGACGCGTTTGAAAGGAGCTTCTTTGAGAAAATATTTGCATCGGTCTCACAGGATCACGCTTGGACGAAAGGAACGAGAAGCCCTGGGAATAAGAAAGCAGAAAAGAGAAGAAATCTTTTCTTTTCTTTTCTTTTCGACTGTCTCTAAGTCGTTGTTATAGGATACGAGGACACACTTACACCCACACAATGTGTACACACACATGTGCATATACATGCATACGTCTAAAAAAAGCAGAGTACCAAAAATCATATCTCATAAGCAATTATATAAATTATATTAAATGTTCAATTATATAAATTACATTAAACGTTTGGACCTCTAAACATTTAGAGTTGCGGTTTTCCTCTAAACATTTCTTTTAAAAAAAAATATTTTTGTTAATAGATTTTACATATAGTTCATAAGAAATACCTTCGGAGAAAGAAAAAAATATAACAAGATAAGTGGAAAAGTAGGAGAGAAGAAAAATAAAATAAAAAGACAGCATTTATTTTTTAAATAGGTGCTTATCCTTTTCAGGAGTTATGCATACAATTCTGGTCAAACCATTACAATTTCATCATGATTCTCACTTTTCTGTAACCTTTCTAATTGATACCATAAGGCACAAAATCATTTTCTTTCTCATGCAAAAAGTCTATAAGGGGTTTCTAGTCACTGATGAATGTCAGCAATGACCCGTCTCTAATCAAAGAAGTTAATTTGTCCATCTCAGCAAGTTTTGTCAATTTCATCAATCATTGCTCTATAATAGGTAATGCTAAATCTTTGTACACTCCAGTAATCATTCAATGAAATAATCTTCCATGGCTCTTTTCTTACTGTTTATCTATCAATCTTAAAAGGAAACTTCTGGCTTCAGCTGAATATTAAATTTTAAAAATCCTTGCGTATGTATATATTTGAATACAAAAGCTTTTAATATTTAAAATATTCGAGCATGCTAAAATACCCTTCATGTGGTTCACATTTCTAACATACATTTCTAACATACATACCTTTATGCATTCTAGATAATTTATCTGGTGTCATATACCAATAATACAACATTCTGTAATGGTTTTTAAGATCATAACATAGTGTAAATTTCCACTCTTTTTGCCACATATTTTCCCATTCTTCCATCTGTATATTATAACCAAAATTATTTTCCCATTCTTCTGAAGATTTTCTTACTTATTTGACTCACGAACTTTGAATGCTCCTAAATACAATAACATTTTCTGGTGGAAAAAAATAAAACATTTTTTGTACATGGGCTTAATTTTTCGTACATCCTTGTTCTGTGTGTGAGAGAAATAGAGCATATGTGTGTGTGCATATATATACATCTAGATCTATTTATTCAAATGTTACATTTATTCATTTACAGTACAATCTTTACAGCTGTTATGCTGTATTATTTTGATTTTTTCTGTTTTGTTCCCTAGCTTGCCTCTTGCCAGTCCCCATGGGTTCTTTCTTTGCTTCTCTGGTCTTCTTCATTTTTGTCTTACACTACAAGTAATATTTGACCTACAACAGTTCATTTAGTGACCATTCAAAGTTACAACGGCACTGAAAAAAATGGCTTTTGTTCACAGTTACAACCATTGCAGCATCTCTGTGGTCACATGATCAAAATTCATATACTTGGCAACTGACTCATATTTATGATGGTTGCAGTTTCTTGAGGTCATTGATTCACTTTTGCAACCTTCTGACAAGCAAAGTCAATGGGGAATCCAGATTCACTTAACAATTGTGATACTAACTTAACTGCAGTTCATTTAACAACTTTGGCAAGAAAGGTTATAAATTGGGGCAAATTCACTGAATAAATGTCTCACTTAACAGAAATAACAGAAATGTTGGGGTCCATTGTGGTTGTAAGTTGAGGACTAAGATGTATTTTCTTTCTTTTTAAAAAAATATTTTTATTAAACAATTTTTCTTATATACAATATCATTTCCATTCATGACAACACTTTTGTGATGGTATATATACTTTTACATAAATCTTAACAATACGGTATACATACTTTTACATATAAACTATCTGTACACTTGTCTATGTTGCTTAATCTACCTTTGTCCACTATATCTTTTACCTTATTATCTTATTGTCTTTGTCTCTATTCAACTCTATATCTATTATTTAGCCAATCATACAGTACATTCCACGTCAAATAATAATCCATTTCCTCTCTTTCCTTATCTCTATGGTCAACTTATCTATCTCGGCGCACTCTAGTATTTTTTATCATATTTTCCTCTGGTGGCATACTATCATTTTTCCAATTCTGTGCATAAGTTATTCTTGCTGCTGTTAATAGATGTAGCACTCTGTTTTCTTATCATATTCTTAATGCCTTTTTCTTTTCATTCATGTGGGCAGGCTATGCTTTGATTCATTTTTTCTAAATCATAGTCCAGAGAATCATAGATTATGCCAAGGACTATTGTTTTCCCACCACCAAAGTGTATCCTGAAGGAAAGATTTTTTACAACTTTTATAGATTTTTGCTTTGGATACAGTGGTTTTTCTAGGATAAAGAACATCTGCCATTTGTAAACCAGCTAAAATAGCTGGTTTGTCATGAACTTTCAAATTTTGATGGCCGTAGTTCTTGATGACTTCACCTGTAGCCAAATGAGAGAAAATGAAAAGTTTACCTCCTGGTTCAGCCAAGCAGTGCACAAGTATCAACTTGAAAGAAGCTGGCTCTGCAGCTATCTCAATAAATTCAACATAAATGTGTGGGAATGTCTTCAGTTTAACATAGCTGTGGAGCATGATCTCCAAGTGGACAAGAAATAGACACCAACATAATACTTCTATTTAAGAATTTTCATAGTGACTCTCGTTTAGTTTCTAATCATTAGAATAAATGTTTCATATGATCTTTTAGCATCCCATTTTTTCAGGTGTGAAGTCTAGCTAGTTGGCTGTTCTAACAACAAAGTGGTGAAAAAAAAGTAGTAATTTCTCTTCAGATTTACCCTGGGTTAATTATACATCCAATTCTGAAGCTGGACAAACCTTCTTTAAAATAAATGGCTTAATCAAATGAGATCTGTTGAAAGGTATAATGTTCTGATCTTATCTATGTAAGCTAAAAAAGTTAAGAGAGTAGGATTAATCTTAAAAAAAAACTTCAATAACAGCAACATCAACACACCTACCTCATCTAGAGAACATAGAATAAACAGCCTTTCCTAAGTTGGGAGGGAGGGTTGAGCCATTCTAAGCCCTGGCCAAGCTAGCTGAGGAAGATAAGAGCTGTAGCCTTGAACATTTTTGATGGTACACTTGGTCCAGTTTGCCTCTAATGAAGAAAGATTTCATTCACAAAGGCTTATAGCAATTATTTTATAGAGTTAATGCAGCCTTTCTAAAACTAGTACAATCAAGTGTCCTGGAACAACAATTCCCAGAATTCTCAGTACATATGACCATTGGATATGTTGATATGGGATTGTAGGGGGTTGTAGATTCAACAACATATGGAAGATGTCTCTGGTTTCTTCCTTATATCCTCCTTAATGTGGCACACTGATGACCGAGTCGCCATTTTTGTAGGCCGTACCATCCAAATATTGTATTTATCTCACTCTCAGCTCACTACAAAAGCAGCATACATTCCAATTTAGCTGATTCAGTTTATATATGTGTTTTCCATCTTCTTAAGATGGGAGTATTCACAATTATGCTGGTGATGAAGTGATTAAAAGCTGGGTTTTACTTGCTCCCATGGGCTACCTGAGGCTTCTGCAGTCATACCTCTACTCTCTGGTCCTTGGGATCTGTTTTCCACAGCTATTCTGCTTTTGGAAGTGAGAATGTCCAATTGTCTCAGACTGAGCTCTATTTAAAAAAAAAAAAAGCTATCTTTCCCCACCTCACCTGTCAATCCTGTTAAGCTAGTAAGGCTTGGAGAGATGGCAAATATAATGGAAGGGGAAAACTAGAAGCCAAGTAGCTGCTTTCTCTCCCTTCTCTTATGAAAATGTGTGGCAGGAGGAGGGGAGTTTTGAAAAGTGTCCAGTGACCTTTTGGAAGGCCACCAAACATATGTCAGCACTCCTCAGACTTATCCATGTGGGTGAGTGGGCACTTCCTGGAAAACCAAAAATCTTCTACTCTTCTGCTCTCCTGGGAAGCAACACCAACACCAATGATCAAGCAACTGCCTTACTACAAAAAATCCTCCCCCACTGATCAAGCATTCCAGCACTTCATGTCTTGGAGAAGGTTTTGCTTAGGGAAACAAGAGATATTCTGCCAGGCCAATTTGTGCCTGAATCATGGTGAGGAGGGAGGCTCTGCGTGGTAAAGCAGAAGTTTCATTATTTCACTCATCAAAACCATCAACACATGTGCACGCATGGTATTAGTTTCAGATCAGAGTTTGACAATTGGACCAACTTTGTCTCCTTCAGAATAACAGAGTTGGAAAGACTTCGGAGGTCTTCTAGTCAACCCCCTCCTCAAGCAGAAGACCCTGGCCTCTACCATTCCAGTCAAGTGGTTGTTCAATCTATTCTTAAAAGTCTCCCGTGTTGGAGCACCCACAACTTCTAAAGGCAACTGTTCCACTGGTTAGTTGTTTTCACTGTTATTAAATTTCTCCTTAGTTCCAGGTTCACCCCCCTCTTCTTTGTGGCAGCCCCTTAGATATTGGAACACTCCTATCATGTCACCCTTAGTCCTTCTTGTTATTAAACTAGACATACCCAATTCCTGTAACCATTCTTCATATGCTTTAGCCTCCAGGCCCGTAATCTTCTTTGTTGCTTTTCCATGCACTCTTTCCAAAGTTTCAACATATTTTTATATTGTGATGACCAAAACTGGATAAAGCAATCCAAGTGTAGTCTTACTAAGGCTTTATAAACCACACTAACTCTTCATGTGATCTTCCTTCTATCCCACTGTTAATGCAGTCTAGGATTGTTTTGCCATTTTTGGATGCTGCCACACACTGCTGGTCATATTTAAATGATTATCCATTTGGACTGCAATATCTCTCCAACAGTTACTGCTTGAACCAAGTTTCACCTTATCTGTATATTTGTTTTTTCTTGACTAAGTATAGAACCTTACTTTTCTCTCCATTGAATTTAATTTTGTTAGATAGAAGTCCAGTGTTCAAGTCTATCAAGAAAATCTACCTGGATTTTGAACCTATCTTCCGGGATATTAGCTACTCCTGCCAGCTTAGTGTCATGATGAGTTCCCCTTCAATTCCTTGAGGGAACAGATTGTTGTTGTTTTTTACCAGCAAATGATAGAAGAAGGAATCTACCAATCACTATCCTTAAATTATCCCATATTAAAATTATGAGGACAATTGCTGGAGCAGTGTTCATCAGTGAGGTCAGATGGAGGAGCTGCCATATTTTCATGCTGTTTCATGGACTTTAGACTGAAGTGGCTCTGAGGAAAAGCTCTTTGTTGCTCCTTTCATAAAAGAACACAATTCATTAACAGGGTTGTAGTGTATATCCACTGAACTCAATGGAAGAGTTAATTGAGCTCTTGACCTTCCTTTTCTTCCAATGAATTCAGTCGGATAAATATATATACTTAATACTGACTGGATTCATCCTTTTAAAGAAACTGAAAACTAAAGTCAACAATAAGAGCCATGGTGGCAGAGTGGTTAGAATGCAGTATTTGCAGGCTAATCCTGCCAACCTCTAGGAGTTCGATTCTGACCAGTTCAAGGATGACTATCCTTCTGAGGTTAGTAAAATGAGGACCCAGATTGTTGGGGCCAACATGCCAACTCTGTAAACTGATTAGAGAGGACTGTAAAGCACTATGAAGTAGTGTATAAGCCTAAGTGCTATTGCTAATAAAGCATGAAAACTGAACCCAGTAAAATGTAAACAGAATCATTGTCCACTAGGTCTGTTTGGAGGACAGCTATGTCAGTTTATGGTGGAAAAAAAATCAAGAGTTATAGAAAGTCCTCAACTTAAGACTATCACTGGAACCAGAATTTCCATTGCTAAGCAAGGCAGTTGTTAAATGAGTTACACCTCATTTTATGATCATTTTTGCCGTGGTTGTTTACATAAATCAAGCTTCCCCCATTTGCTTATCAGAGGCTGCCTGGAAGATCTCAAATGGCAATCAAATGACCCCAGGAACACTGTTACGAATACATGCCAGTTGCCAAAAGTCCAAATTTTTACTACCAGACTGTGAGGGTGCTGGACCAATTGTAATAGTAGTAGTTTTTTTTTTTCCCCAGTGCTGTTATAAGTTGTTCTAGGTTGCTAAATAATGGTTGTAAGTTGAGAGCTACCTATAGTTGGGAAAGATGCAGTGGTGGGATTCAAAATGTTTTACTACTGGTTCTGTGGGTGTGACTTGGTGGGCATGGCTTGGTGGGTGTGGCAGGGGAAGGTTACTGCAAAAATCTCCATTCCCTCCCCACCCCACTAACCTGTTTTCCAGCTCCATTCTCCTGTGCAGGGCAACAATCAGCTGGGACTCAGGAGGCAGAGAATAGATGGGGGTGGAGCCAGTCAGAGGTGGTATTTGCAGGTTTTCCAAACTACGCAAAATTTCTGCTACTGGTTCTCCAGAACTGGTCAGAACCTGCTGAAAAAGGTGCCAACAATCTGATGAATTGGATTTCTCTGGAAAGGTGCCATCAATCTGATGAAATGACTTGTAGCTCAAGGAAGTTTTTGCTTTTTAATAAAAAGGTGTTTCTCTGACCAGGTTGCTGATTCCACCCCCTCTCCAGATTGTGTGCTTAACAGCTTGAAGAAATATTGCCATCTCTAACTGAACTGAATGAATGCAAGGACTTCAGCACAGGACCTTAGAAGCATTTTGTCTCCTGAAAACTAGGTCTGTCATCTTTGTAAATGTATTAAAAATCGAGGACGAATTTGGATGGATGAACTTCAGTGTCCGAATATCAAAGATATTTTCTTGTTAGTTATTTTATTATTGTTGACTAAAGCCCACATCATAATATGCACGGTTTTTTTTCCTGCTGGGGTGTCAATGTGCAAGCTTATAGTTGACCGTTTGTGTGTGTGCGCGTGTGACACAGAACAAAGGCAAGAGGTGTGACAGTTTATAATATTGTTTTACAGGGCATCAAGTGCTAGCACATGGACTCTTCCGAATGCTGTTGCAAGACCATAAAACACATTTTTCTCTACAGAGGAGAGAAGCCCGGTCTTCATTAAGCCTCTCTGGCTGTAGTGTTTGAATGCCTCCGATTTCCAGCCATATCGATGCAGAGCCTGGGAACTGAATTCAAAAGATCGCTGTCCCACTCCTGAGGACAGGCGGATTGATTCCCCAGGGGAAGTAGAAGAAGAGAGAGAGGACCGACGGAGAGCAGAGATGAGGACGGACTGACGCACGGACGAATTCCTTAGAGACGAGAGAGGAGAGATGTACCGCAGAGGGAGAGAAGACAGAGAGTTTGAGTCCAGTACGGGAGGAGACAGATCTGGAGAGGAAGAGAGACGAGAGATATTTACCTTTCAGAGGTGTGGTTGTTTTTTTTTAGCTGCGATCTCCTGACGGAGAGACGGCGGGCTAACTTTGAGGGAGAAGACTTCGGAGTGAAGCGCTATGGTTTTGATTATGAGCCTCCCCCTCCTCCGCTCCCCTCGTTTGAACGCTGCCCCAGGCCGGTTGGGAACCAATTTGGAGGCCAGTGAGCCCCGCCCCGCCTCCTCCCTTTGCCTTGGAGAAGTCCTCTCCCAGCCTTCCAAATTGGCTCCAAAGGCAGCGAGGAAGCCGCAGGGCGCAGGCGCCTGCTGCCAGCCGCGTTTGAAAGCCGAGGAATCTCACCTGCAGAACTTCCGCGAGAAAAAAAGAAGGAGAGGAAGGAGGACCTTTAAAAGTGACATTCGCTTGGGCGCTGAAACCTTCGCCTCCTTGCAATTAAAAAAAAAAAAAAAANTAAAAAAAAAAAAAAAGTACGTCTGAAGGCATCTGAACTTTGCCTATTTGCCAATATGGATGGACAAGACCTCTCGGGACGTTTAAGCTTGTCTAAATGCAGAGGTTCTTGCTTCCCAATGAATGTGCTTAACACCTTGTTTCCTGAATATTTCCGATGAGAAAGATCAGTTTGCTTGAACGTCCTGGTTTTTTTGTTTTTGTTTTTTCCTTAAACGGGGGTGAAGCAGCCTTGAAGCTGTCACGGGGAAAGTGATTTCCCCACCAATGATTTCTTCTTCACCTTGCTACGTCTAATATTCAGTGATGCGTTCCTAACTTTATGACTCTACTAAAGAGTAGAGTTTACAAACTCTACAAAACAAACATACATTCACAAACGCCTGTGCTCTTACGTGTTTGCATTCCTCCCCCCACCCCCGTTTAGATGTATTGCTTAAGCGTGTCCAGATACTTCAGGTGCAGCAGACAGTAAACTGTAAAGCTACTGATTTGACCACCTACTATTACGTAGGTAATATCGGGGGATGAATGGTCGAAAGTGGGGTGTAAAAAGGAAGGTCCGGTGGACATTGACGGATCTCTTCCATGTAAGAAAATGGAAAGGATGTAAAACCATGTTAGCCTTTGCTTTGTGACTTGAACGGTGAGGAAGAGGCAAAGCGATTTTAGAACACCTGGGAGCTAGAAAAGAAATTAACAGTAGGGAAATTCCCCTTCCAACCAGAGAGAAATCGCAAGTTCGGGAAAACAATTAGTCAAGAATCTCTGTAATCGTCTTAGATTCAAGCTTCTGTAACTAAAGATACTTATGCCGCAGATAATTTTCTCCTAAGGGAGCAAGTAGAAACCTTCGTATTTTACTTAATATTCTAAATTCCAAGAATGTCCTGGCAGGTGCAATAATTGCACTCGGTCGCGGAGAGTGCAAAATGATTAATATGCCACCGTCTAGAGAAAACTTTGCTTCTCCAGAGAATCTTTGCAGAACAAACGAACATCCCAGAGACAATCTAAAGTCGGGAGAGGGGGAGCTTCCCTGAACATTTCGGGAACTGTCCTCCGCTCGCTTGCGCGGAGATGTTGGGCAGACTCCTGGAGACATGAATGTTCGCCTCCTCTTCTCTAAGAATCGCCGTAGACACAGAGTGCATGAGGGAGAATAATTATTTGGCTCTTCCAACTCAGTTGTCTTGGTTTATATATGCGTGTCTGTGTAACCCTAAAGTTTTGTTCCCAGATTTTAAAGAGAAGTATACATCATTACTAGGGCTGAATTTGGAAGACAATTCTCAGCACTGAAGCATAGCATTGGACTTATCACTTGTCAGGAGAGAAAAAACTTACCTTGGCTGCTCACATCTTTGATAATTACAATCAACATCTAACATTTCTAATATACCCAGCATTTTACTAGAGAGGGAGAGAATGTACAGACCTAAGGCAGCAAAAACTGAAGGAGAGAAGCATTAAACCTTCAAAGTGAGTTCGAGAAAACACCAGAAATTAAGCAGGATCCTGAAATTCTGAGTGCTCCTTCTAAATAAGAACAACTGAAATTGGTGGGATATGTAATATCTTCAATATGAGTTTAAAATAAACAAATCCCCAGTGGAATACTCTTGTAATTCAAGCAGTTATCAAGAAATAAACTAGCTGAGTTCAATGGCTCCTAATCTCAGAGTACAATAGGAACCTCAAAAAAAAATATTTCTTTTTCCATCAGCTCTTTCCCTCCACCCATAAACATGGATATCTGATATGAAATTGTGTGCAGTTGTACAGAAAGCAAACCCTTGTTTGAAGACAATTTTCACTAATGGAAGAATGTCTCCAATTTCATAATGTGTATGTGTAACTGATCTTATTGTTGTCAAACATAAATAAGATTATGAATTTCTGTTGTCGGTCAAAGAAAAAGGCTAATGAAGGCGGGGTTTCCTTGATTTTCAGAAGGGAGTAGAATAGAGTAGAATTCTTTATTGATCAAGTTTGACTGGATGCACAGGGAATTTGTCTCTAGTACATAAGCTCTCAGTGTGCAAACAGGCAACAAGCGATAAACATGATCATAGTCATTGTAAAAATACATTCACCATAAATCATAAGATATTACACTTAGTGATAGTCATAGGATACTACATAAGCAATCAATATAAATCATATTAGGATACTAAATAAAATAATATAAATTGTAAGATACAAGCAAACAACTTCCTCATAAGAAGGTAATGAAATAGGTAATAGGAAAGATGAGAAGGATAATACTAACACAGCCCTATTAGGTAATTTGACAGTGTTGTGAGAATTAGTTGTTTAGCAGAGTGATGGCATGGGACGGGGGAACTGTCTTTGTGTCTAGTTGTTTTGGTGTGCAATGCCCTATATAGTATCACCTTGAGGGAAGAAGTTAAAACAGTTTGTGTCCAGGATGTGAGGGATCTGTAGATATTTTCACAACCCTCTTTCTGGCTCATGCAATATAAAGGTCCTCAGTGGAAGGTAAGACTGGTTGCAGTTGTTTTTTATGCAGTTCTAACTATCCTTTAAAGTCTGGGTCTGCCTTGTTTTGTTTGCAGTGCTACTTATACCCTTTATGTTTGTGTGTGCATGTGTATGTGTGCGTGAGAGAGATACATCTTTGTTCTTGGGCATATCCACTGAGAAACTTATTAAGTTAATCCACTAGCCATATATGTCAAATGCCCAATTCCTTTCTTGTAAAAGAATGGAAGAAGATTATATATAACAAAATCTAACTTGGCATGGTAACTTGACTATAGCAATTTTGAAGAGTACTAAGAACTCCAATGTTATTGGGGAGAAAAAAGTAACTGATTTGCCAAATGAGTGCAAATATGGATGCATTGTTTTAGTTAACCCTTAGTTAACTCTTCCTGAAGAACAAGTTCCAAAGACCCCAGTGGGGTTTATTTCTAAAAAATGCATTCTTAACAGAGGCTTCAATATGACTTGGAAGTACTGTAGGTGTACAGATGGCAACATGCTTCACTTCCAGACACACATACCTTCTCCAGTGGAAGTCTTATATTCTTCCTATTGACCTCTAGATCAATAAGATACTTAAACCTTAAGATCCTTAAAGCTAGTTGAAATCTGCCTGACTGGAATAGTTACTTCAGAGCCCTCAGGTTTCTGACTACCAAGGCCTACTTGACTCCTACTTGACCTACTTGATTCAGCAGGTTCCGACCAAATTTTGAGTAGTTCGGATAACTGGCTAATAGCACCTCTGACTGGAGATTTTGCAGTATCCTTCCCCTGCCATGCCCACCAAACCCTGCCCACTGAACCAACAGTAAAAAAATTGAATACCACCATTGTACAAGGCCAACTTAACTTTACTGTCTGTACCTGCAGCAAAAGGGCATGAGCACCTCTTAGAGAAGACAGTGAAGTGAAGTTTTTAGTCTCCCTGGAGGAGCAGTAGAGGCCCCTTTCTTGGAAGCAAAGCAGTGCTCATGTTTAGATACAGCAGATGGCTACCAGGAATTTTTTTTCAAAAAAATAGGCCATCGGTTTTGTTTAGTCCCCCCAGGAAAACTTTTGAAGGTGTCCATTTGAGATGGTTTCTTCAGAACTGGCCTTGCTTCCTGTCTGAAAAGTTTCGGAGTTATAACCTTTAGCAACAAACAGGCCTTCTTTAAGGAAACTTTGCCTGCCTGTCAATTGGAAACCTGAGTGCCAAGGAAACCTTTGAATGGAGAGTATCTGCTGTGTTCAGCCTGTGCAGAATCTGCCCAGATGCAGATAACTTCAAACTTAGAACTTAGTACATACATAATAAGAACCAAGGGAGGATGAAATACAAAAGGGGGGGAGGCTTTGAAGCTGGGAGCAGAGGCAGAAGCACCAAAGTTCTCCTACCTAGATATTTCCCCCCCCATCCTCCTCATAGTGTGTCTGAAGATAAATGCACATAACATTACTTATAATTAAGGCTCTCTTTTACTGACTTCAGTTCCGCCCTTAGAAACTCAACTGATGGAAGAAAGGAAGAGAAAGAACTATTTATCTTTCTGTTGAGACTGCAAAGACCAAAGATTAGTCAATTTCCTTCTTTCCCTATAGGGAAATTTATTTCTTGGAGGAGAGGGGAAAAGGTACCAAAGAGAAAATGGATGAGTCTCCATTTGATTAGCAAGTTATTCTTTTAAAATCTGCTACTGATGTTTTAAGGATGAGAGCTTCTTTTAAAAAAAGGGACTCCTTTGGGGGGGGGGAGACAAAATGTGGTTTTGGTGCCTCTTTTTTACCCTGCTTCACTTAATGTGTGAACTCATTTCTGGGAAGATACAATTGCCAAAGATTCCCAAGGATTTCTTCTGAGTATGCTGAGGATCTGTTTCTTTGTACAGGCTTTTAGCTGTAATCCTACACACACACACACACACACACACACTTTAGAGGAATGCCAGACAAATAAAGAACCCAACAAGTTTTCCCCAGTCTAATCACTCCTATCATATTTGGGACCACAACTTCCACCATTCTTGTTACACCCCTACATAATCTCCCAGGACATAGCTGATGGCGGTGAGACACGTGGGAAGGATTTTAGGCTAGTGAAGATTGATCTCTCTGCTCTCTGCAAGCAGATATTAACAGATCAAATCAGTGTTGGTTTCAAGAACCTCACCTGCATCTAAAATTTTATTGTAGTTTTGCATGAAGAATAAACCTTTTGAAACGACAGTCTCTTCTCATTTAATTCTGATCCCATTGTTTTTTTTTTCAGTTTAGCAGAGCACACCACCATACACACACAATACTTACAAGCCACTGAAAATCTGAAGTTCCCATTAAATGAAGAGTCCATCCTTAGTAGAAAAGGCAAGCTATTCCCTGTGTTTCAACTCACTTTTTGAATTTGGTATTTGGACAAAGTTATTTGGACAAATGGGGACCATTTCTGGAAGCATCGCAATTCCTAAGGAGATGGACGGGGTTTGTGGAGGGAGGTCATGAGAATAAGTTATACATAGAATCATCTTCTTTATGATTCATACGAATAGAAAGTTTGAAAATGTAGGGTGCTTTTGGTGGAACGCTGTTTCTTAAAACAATTCGGTTCACCTTTAGCTTTTACTCCCCTTTCCTGCGTTGGCTTTCTTTAGAGCTAAAAGGGAATTACGCTGAGTTTAAAAAACGAACAAACCATAATTTGTGCGTGCGTGTAGGGGCAAGAGAGGGAGGGGGAGGGAGAGAGAGAGAGTATCCAGAATCACACAACACAATTTAGCAGTTGGATTAACTCATTTTAACTCATTTTTCTGGATTCATGCAAAGCATGGAATCAAACCAGCTAAGCCTCCGTCAGCAGAGTAAAAACGCTTCTCCTGACGTGACTTGGTTCAGCGCCCGTCAGTTCTCTTGAGAAAAAGCTCTCCTTCCATTTTGTCTCCCCCCCCCTCCCCCCCACTTCTTCCCGCAATTGCGATTCAATGCAGATTGAATGCAATACGGATGCAACTTTCCCTTTGTCCGATTCGGGCTCCGACCTCTGTCTCTTCTTTCCTTTCCCCCTGCCGCCTTTTACGGCAAGGGCACCTCGGAGAATGCCGCCGCCGATTACCCGGTCGGCATCCCTTTCCCACTTCAGGATCTTTCCAAAGCGTCCCCCGTCCTAAACCTCCTCCTCCTCCTCCTCCTCTCCCCCTCTCGGACAGTCACCCCGGGGCGGTGGAATCTGAAGGCCCCCTCCCCGTCCCAACTTCTCTGGGGCCGGAGCAGCGGAAGGTAAGCCGAGCGGGGCAGGCTGGCGGCTGCCCTGGGCGCGCGGGGCGGGGCGGGATTGCTTGGGACAGCCCGCAGCTTCTGCTCTCGCTGGAGCCGGTCGAACTGCACAGCCACTTCCCCCAGGAGGTTTGCTTTCATCTCCCCGCTGCTGGCGCCTGCAAACAGCCTTAGTTTGTCTGCCGCGTCTCTCTCCCGCCCTCCCTCCGTCTCTCGCTCCCTCCTGCTCGCCACCCCTCCTCTAGCGAGCGACTGACTTTCAGAAACAGGGCGCATATTTCCCAGCTGTTGTAATTGACCAGAGAGAGGGGTGGCGGCGGCGGCAGCGAGAGAAAGCGGAGGGGCGGCGAGGCGGGCTGGGGCAGAGAAAGAGGGAGCCGAGGCGGAACTGTTCTGGGAGTTTTCCGGCTTCTTGGGCCTCTAGGAGGAAAGATCCTAAGAGGAGCTTGCCCACCGCTACTCGGCCCCTCGCGCCGGCACAACTGTCCCTTGGACCCCTGGCTGCTCCACGCCCTGCGCGGCGTATTCGCATCCAGTAAATGACATTTAAGGCGTTCACCGTCGGCCTCGTTAGAACAGGCGAATAAGCACAAAAATACACACACTCCATGACACCCAACTCTAAGCTTGGCGGGCATTCGAACTTGGTTTTGAGCAGTTTGAGGAGCAAACTTGCAAAGAACTTTCGGAACCTGAAATCCTAATTTCCGCCAGCCCCATTGAATCCGAAGGTAGGTACCGAAGGACATCGGCCTCCCCCGTCCCTATTTCCAATAAACCGGACGCATAGGGCTGCACACCTCTCGTTGAAATTGCGTGCCGCGATAAAGACAAATTGCACAGCACTTCGGAGATGTCTAAAAAAATGTTCGTGGCAAAGCAACAATGCCGATCTGTGCAATCCCGCTTAATTGCCCGAATCTCTGAGTGTTATTACTGTCACTATCAACACGATAATCAAGCAGCAGTGTGTAGTTAGCAAGTACAGAGGCATTTCCCAATCTCAAAACTATTGTTGGCAGAAAAAGAGAAGCGCTTTCCTTTTCCTTTCCTGCGTAAAGCTGGTTGCAAGTCTTGCTGAAATTCTAGGGATGGACTCCTCCTCTCCTCCGAAGTAAAATGTAAACTTCTTGGGTTGTTGGATCAGGAACTCAACTGGCCGAGTGGCGAAGGCGCGGCTACAAGCGAATAGCGGGCATGCATTCATGCCTATTCGGGAGTGTAAAGTCGAAGTCAATGTTTTAAGACTTGCAGGCCCAATAGGGAAAGACATTTGCAGGGTTTGTTGTTGTTTTTTTTTGGGGGGGGGGCCGAGGCGGCAGNCAGGGTTTGTTGTTGTTTTTTTTTGGGGGGGGGGCCGAGGCGGCAGTTATTAACTGCGACCTAAAACATTCGGGCGTACAATTCTACAAGTTGCTCCTCTGGAGGCGGCGAGTTTAATGTGAGGCGTCAGTTCAGGGAAAGCAGGAGCGAGCCCTGCCAGAATCGGCTGCTCCGCGTTTCTGATGTTGTCGGGCTAGACGCGTACGCCTTTAGGAAGGGTAGGATGGCTTTCTTTTCTGGGGGGGGGGAAAGCTTGTCAACAGGCGAAAGGCCGTCCTGCTGGGAAAGATGTATTGCTCTTTACAAAGACTGTGGCAGCCCGAAAGCTCCCCCCCACCCTCCGGCTTTTGACTTCAAAGCCCCAGAACGGCGAGAGGTTGGCGGTTCCACTGACATCAGGGGAAAGTCCTTCCACGCGTCGGGCTGCTTGTGCCCCTCTAGGCGTTTGAATGCCCTTTGAACTCCTTCGGGCCTGTATTGGGTTCGAAACGCCTCCGATCCATTCTGTTCAAGGGCGAACCTTCCATCCAACCCTTCCCCCTTTGGCTCTGTCTTCAGAAACGGTGGGGGAGGGTGGATCAAGATACGCAAGCAGCTCTTTCAAAGACTCGGAGAGCCCTCTCTCTCCACACACACACACACACACCCCATGCATTTCCCACCCCCCCTCCGTTACATTTTGTCCATTGAACTCAATGGCCCGGCGAGGGGGGAGGTGGTCTTGGAAAGTCCCAGCTACTGAAATAATACTTGGGGTTACACGGAACGGATTATTTGTGCTGCCTTGAATGAAACGATTGATCCAGTTGAGCCTTTCAAATCCCGAACCATATAATTGGGTCCTCCTTGTCTCGGAAGCCTATGGGAATATCCCCTCGGGTCACTTATCATCCTCCTTTTCCTGTGTACAGGGCTTAGGTTTGGGGGGGGGGNCCTTTTCCTGTGTACAGGGCTTAGGTTGGGGGGGGGGGAGTCTGTGGGTGGTACCGATACCTCT
Organism: Laticauda laticaudata; assembly: GCA_004320025.1. Classification (NCBI taxonomy): domain Eukaryota; kingdom Metazoa; phylum Chordata; class Lepidosauria; order Squamata; family Elapidae; genus Laticauda; species Laticauda laticaudata. The sequence continues at coordinate 40,260 of BHFT01014177.1, forward strand.
CCCCTCGCTACCTGTAGTAGTAAAAACAAAGCAACCATCTCTCACCAGCGACTGAAATGACCGAATATGGTTTGGACGGACAAAACCTGCAAATCATAAAAAAAGAAAAGAAAAAGGGCTCAGTTGGGTAGACGATCAAGCTGAACCCATAACAAAAAAAAAAAAAAAAGGGGGGGGGGGGGCTAGGGGAATTCAAAAGCCTTAGCCTGTCCGTTTGAAGACACAGAATCCAGTACGCCCGAATTGTAAACTAGGTCATTTTGACCTAACCCGATGCCCATTCCCATTCTTTGTGGGGAAAGCGTTGCATTGATTGGGGTAATTATCTGAAGCTCTTAGACGGAGCGGCACTAGCTTTTTACATTGTTTCTGTTTACTCACATTGTTCTCGATTTTCATCAATTTTAATTTTCCTGTCACTGGGAGTGGGGTTGGGTGAGAAGGAGGAGAATCGGGATGCAGGCTGGTTGCTATCCCAACGTCGATGGCTTTGCAAAGATGGACTCAATTCAACCAATTGCTTACTTTCTGCCACTCGGGTGTTCGGAACCTGGCGTCGGTTCTATGCTGGCTAGGTGTTTGACAGTCTGAGTTTTGACAATAGCTTAAAAGTGGCACTGGTAGTAGTAATACTCAGATAAAAGAGGTCGGGAGAATTCGAGAAAGGTTCACCTTCCCAAGGTTTCATTTCAAGTTCTGTCTACTCCGGTTTAATGGAATACTAATGAGGTCATCTACCGAATCTAAAATACTTCTCAAACGGAGGCCTGTCCTACCAATTGAAGAAGATATTTTGTCGTTCGGGGTTGAACTGAAGAGTCCTTGATGCTCTCTGAGCTTGGTTGTTTCCTTGCAGACATTTCATTAGCCAACTGAAGATCTTACCTAGTTGGGTAATTGAAATGTCTGCAAGAAAATAAGCGAGCTTGTAGACAGGTCGCTTCCAAGTTGGTCCTGGCATTTGCAAGGCTTGGTGCTGGCAGGGGGCGGAGAGACCCAGGGATACATGCATGGGTCAGTGTGGAGGAGTTCTCCCACCGCTTTATCCACCTCTTTGTAGAAGAACCTTTTGTGGAAGGTGGACTTTAGAAACTACAGGGCTAGATTGGCAAATGAAAAAGAACTTCTCGCCTTCTCCGGAATCCAGAACGCGGGGGGGGGGGGGTTTTGATTAACCCACTTGCAACTCTAACCCGATGCAACGTTCCTTAGGATGAGTTCAGTAGCCTGTGATCCTAAGTTATTACTTTTTGTTTTTGCAGTACGTAGCATAAATAGTAGTAGTAATAATAATAACTACAGTAATTGACTGCAAGACCTGACAATAACAGCAATTACTTTGGAAGTCCGTGTGTTTTCTTGCACAGGCTTTCAGACTCCTGAAGGCACTAGGATGAATTCCATAGGAGTGTTGCCATGGTTTCAAAGGGAGGTGGACTGTCCACCCTCCGAAGTCCAGCGGTTTTTTCTCTCACACCCACTGCTGGAAGTAATGGCTTCGGATGAAGGTGGGGGATGGGGGCGGTGGAAATCACCCCGATCAAAGCGACTGTCTCCATACCCCGCAGGAAGAGGGGGACAGCCTTTCTTTTCGCTTGGCACTCTTGACAGCCTTCTCGTAAACAAGGAAACGACGATCCCCATCATCTTGNCAGGAAGAGGGGACAGCCTTTCTTTTCGCTTGGCACTCTTGACAGCCTTCTCGTAAACAAGGAAACGACGATCCCCATCATCTTGTGCAAGGCAGCAAATTAATTTTTATTTTGAGCATTAATGATCAAATGCAAAAGAGGCGCAGGCAACAGGTCTTATTTCTTCTTCCTCACTTATTCGTTCGGCTTCAGTAGACAAAGCAACTTTGATGATCTCGCCCGACCAGGTTTTTATTTTAAATTGGGGAAGCATAAATTCAGATAAATTCTGTTTGTGTCGCCTCTCCTCCCTCCCAAGCTGCAGGCCGAGGCTCTGGGTGGTTCGGTTTGCCTTTTAGTTAATGAGGAAAAGCCCAGCAATGCTGGGAAGGGCACAATTTCCTAATAAGTGCGATAAAAAAAGATTTATCACAAAACCAGCGGTTTTACATAACTGACCAAGCTCCAGTTTTTTATTTCCCTCAAGTCTCTCTTTCCTCTGGGCTGGCTTAAGAAAGCTGAAAAAGATTCGAGTCGCCTTCGCTTGAAACAAACTAATCCTAAACTAATTCCTTGGAAAATTAAGTGCTTATAAGATCAAATAAGAGGGCGCCCCACTCTCTTTTTAAGAAATAAGGGGCTTGAGACCAGAGAATATCGTTCAGGGAAAGAATACTCCTCCTGTTGCGGTTCTGCCTCTTCCCCCTCCCATCCCATCGCCGCAGCTTCCTCAGCCTGCTACTTCTTTTCATACCTACAATAGTTATCAGCGAGCGATTAGATAGCTATCACCAACAGATTAAAATTACTTTGCCAAGCCCAAAAAATGATCTACTTTTCTCGAGCTGCTAATTGCAATATCATTTAAATTAAATCCACCTCTTTGGTCTTTTAATGGCATGTCGTGGTAGAAGAAGAAGAAGGAGAGAGAGAAAAAAAACCCAGGGTGACAAACTGCCCTCCTTGAGGCTTGTTTGATGCGCTCGCAAGTGAAAGGGTGCCGACTCTGGCTTATTAAAAATGCATCTGTTTGTCATCAGGGCTTTGGCGGCTGTTGCAACTTAGCATTACCGACATAATTATTTTTAAAAACGTACATTAAAAAAAGAAATCAGGCTCTCCCCGTGCAGCCCCCCGCCCGCCCCAAACACGCTTAATGTGTTCCTTAGAGGGGCGGGAAACGATTCCTGGACAAAGTGAGAAGGCAAAGTTCAAGTCTCAGGTATCTTCACGAGGTGATGGAAAGAGTGGTGGCTGCTTCTGATGAAATCCCCCCCCTCCCCGAAGGTCTGCAACTCATCCCACCTCCCACTCGCTCCTTCCTCGGAGCAGTTTCTCGTCCTTGCCCCGCGAGGGTCTCCTTCACCGCTCGGAGGGGGGAGAATCCCTAGCGCGGAGGCATCGGAAAGGCCTTGTCTCGGAGCACCAACCAACTCGCTTCGGGAGACTTTGCGCAGCTCTCTCGTTTTTGTTTTTGTTTTCTCCTCTTTTCCCAAGGGGGGGCTCACTCTCAGTATCCCGGGCTGCGCTTTTTGAGACTGCGTGGGTTTCTCTTCCACTAAGAGAAGCTCTGCCCAGACAGAGGACGTCCACTTCACCTTCCTAACCTGGAAGTGATTCATGTCACTGCCCTTGTGCCATCCTTCCTCCCTTCTCTTCCTCTCCCCCCCGCCCCCCCCCAACAGCGGTGTCTCTTTCTCTCTCAAAGTAAAAAAAAAANAACCGTTTGCCACCTAGTTCTCGTAGCATTTGCAGTATGGAGGCGGCGCTATTATATCATGCAGACTTGACTGTTGTGGGGGGGACGGACGGGACGGCTGTCTAGTAGTAGTTCGTTTTGAAGCGATTCTGGTTGAAAACAACAGTCTCTTTCTCTCTCCCCCCCCCCTTTTTTTTTTCCCGGGGTGAGAGAGTCTAAATATAAAAGGGGGGGGGGCGGTTGAAATCTGCTCTCTCTGAGTTTCCTTTTGGTATCATCAGCCCTAATTACTCCACCGACTTTCCTGTTGTTTGGCAGAGTTACAGAGCTGGAAAGCTCCCTAATAACACAGCTCCGTTTGCTGCCCTTGTCATTAACTTCTAATTTATTTAAAAGCCCCCCCAAAAAAAAAAAAAGCCNTTTATTTAAAAGCCCAAAAAAAAAAAAAAAAGCCATTTATGCTCAGGGCCGCTCAGAGCCAATCACATGAGTCACCGCCTTACGTCGCCATCCCGAGCGCCTCTCATTTGCTGAGCCGCGCTTACTCAACTTCTCAAAGGAGGAAACAGCCAGAAGTTTCCCAAAAAAGGGGAGGGAAAAAAAAAAGTTGGGTCTGTTGTCGGGGGGCTGAAGTGAGCGGAGGTGGTGCGTCCAGGAGAGCCTCTGAAGCGCGAGATTGATTGAGAGGTCTGGACTCGGGGAACAAGAGGAGAGGAAGAGGAGGAGGAGGAGGAGGAGGAGGAGAAGCAAAAGAAGAAAGGCGGCGGCGGCGGAGGAGGAGGCTGCTGCTGCTGCGGCGGCGGCGGCGGCGAGGCACAGGGCGGCTGCTTCTCTCCGCGGGGATCTTTGCGAAGCCTGCGTCGAGATGTCTTCTCCTTCCAAAGCTCGGGAGGTTTTCTCCTCCTCGGACGAAGAGGGCCCCGCGGCTGGGGCCGAGGATCAGCACAAAGTCAAGGTCTCCAGTTTGCCGTTCAGCGTGGAAGCGCTTATGTCCGACAAAAAGCCGGCCCGAGAGCCGAGCGGAAGCCTGGAAGGGACTGGCTTGGGGACTTCTCGGAACCTGCTCTTGCCCACTCACGTCTCCAGGGAAGCTCCCAGCCCCGGCGGGCTTACAAAAACCTTCGAGACTTCGTCGGTGAAGTCCGAAAACTCCGAGGATGGCTCGTCCTGGATTCCGGAGGCCGGCAGATACTCCCCTCCCCCAAGTGAGTGCTTTAACTTCGGGAGGGTGGAAGGGCGCTGGGAGAATGAGGTTGGGCGACCAAGGCAGCTCTGTCTGTGTGTGTGTGTGTGTGTGTGTGTGTGTTTGTGTGTGGTGTGGCTTCATCCCTCCAGTCGTCGTCGTCCCCCCCCCCCCC